>CAIGRE010123202.1:0-14135 GCA_903798275.1 Fraxinus angustifolia subsp. syriaca | reverse complement strand
AAAAAAAAAAAAATTAAAAATAAGTGCCAAACATATTATATCTATTCGCCAAAGATAATAATGGTTCACTCGTTTCAACCATGAAAAATGACCAACGCCTTGTAATTGAATATCAACATATCAAAACTGCTAAAGACAAAAGGATATTGTCCAACCAAGTATACAATTTTGTTATATCCAACAAACCAATTTTTGTGGCTGTCCTCCATTTTTTACTCGGTACACAAACTCTTTAAGCAATCCCATTTGAGTTCCTTCTCATTTTAATCAAATAATATCTCTCTCCCTCTCTCTTTTTTTNCTTTTTTTCCAGCCACAACTCTCAACCATGAATGACACAGTAGACAAGCTTGTAATCTTTCTAGCAAAGAGAGATGGCATTGACAAACTCGTCAAAACTTTTCAATACGTATCAAAACTTGTTCATTGGCATGTCAATGAAACACATCCTGATGTAGCCACTAGGGCCAAGAAATGGGAAGTGGCAGCCGGTCTAAGCCGGAAGGCCTTCCGAAGTGGACGGTTTCTTACCGGCTTCAACGCACTAAGGCGGAATCCGGGCCCCACCAAGACTTTCCAGTTGCTCGCCGTGCTTTCAAACGCGGGTGAAATGGTATACTTCTTCTTTGACCACTTTATTTGGCTGTCAAGAATTGGTGTGTTGGATGCAAACTTGGCAAGGAGAATGAGTTTCATATCAGCATTTGGTGAGTCCTTTGGTTACATATTTTTCATCATATCTGATTTTATACTCATTCATGAGGGGATTAAGACAGAAAGGAAGATTATTAAGTCAATGGAAGAATCCAAGGATTCAAAGGAAAAAATCAAGAAAATTAGGGTTGATAGGGTGATGAGATTAATGGCAATTGCAGCTAATTTAGCAGATTTGATTATTGGATTGGCTGATGTTGAACCTAATCCATTTTGTAACCATGCTGTTACACTTGGAATTAGTGGTTTGGTCTCCGCATGGGCTGGTTGGTATAGAAATTGGCCATAGTATATGATTTATATTCACGTGTGTACAATTATGAAAATGTTATTATGGAAAAATTCTACATTAAATTTTACATTAAATTGTTTATACAGAGTCAATTGATTATATTATGCAGAGATATAACATGTTTAGATCGATAGTACTCTATAGTACATTAAAAGAAAAGAAAATTAAAATATCGTATATTACATTGCCCTATAGTTAATACGGCATTGATTCCAAATATGTAATTACACTCTTCTCGGGGTGGTTTTATTAACTGCCATGGTCAACGGAAATTTAATATATGAGTTACAGTCAATTAATTAGCTCATTTTTTTTTTTTAATTTCATTTTCAACCACACATTTACAACTTTTCAATCTCAACTTTTATTTAAATATGAGTTTTAGTAAAACCAAATAGATGCTTAATGTCTTTGGAAAATTACCAAACTTAAGGATTTCTTGCAACAAATTTATACATGGAGAAAATTGCAATGAAGGTCCCTAACTTATTAAATTCTGGAAATAGGTTTTCATCCATTACCTCATGGCATTTAAACCTTTAGCCCTTATTGATGCACATTAAAATGAAAAAAAAAATGCATTTTTTTTGGGTGATATGATGGTGAATACGTGGTTGAAAAGGAAAAAAAAATTATTAATGTGATGAAAAATATTATTTTATTGAAGAATGTGTGGTTGAAAATGAGTAGAAGAATGAGAATGAAAATTATAATGTGGTTCAAACAAGGACTTAATCTTTTATATTTTGAGTGGCTTGGTCTAAAGTATTCTTTCTAAATAGACTTTCACCCTTCTAATAAAATAAAATTAAAAAACAAAAATGAAATAAAACAAAAATAAATAAATACAAAGCAATTTTCTACTTTGTTCAGACTCCTCCACGTTCTTTTTCCATACATGAAAACTATCGGTAATTTTTAAAAAGGAAGTAATGAAAAATTAAACATGTTTATTTGGGCTTAAAAGTTATTTTTAAAAAAAATAAATAAAAAAAAAATCACTTTTTAACATAATATGTTATACAAAAATCGTGTTTGAAAAAAAAAATAAAAAAATTCTAAACACGTTAACCGTACATATCTCCATCTCTAGGGAGAGCAAGTGAAAGGCGTGTGCCACATCAAATTTTGTGACAATAGTTTAGTAATGAAATTAATGAAACATTTTATACACAATAGATTTCTTATGTTACAAGAATCTGCGAATGCACATACTAGATACTGTTCCTGTCGATTGAAAAGATAAAAGGAAATAAAAATAGTCACGTTACTAAGAGATAAAATAAATAATTAATATTTAAATGTAGATCAATAAATATTAAATTCAAGTTATGGCTCTAAAAATGTATAGCTTAATTGTAGGTAATTTCAACGATTAAGTCATTGCTTTAAGAGCCCGTTTTGTATAATTTTTAAGAAGAGCGTTTGAGATACTAAAGCTGCTTTTGGACCTGTTTAATTAGATTTTTTATACTTGATTAATGATATGTGATTTGTTTTGATCCAAGATTAGATGGCTCTTTATTTCTTTAAAAATGCATTCTAAATTCTATATGATGCTTAGAGATAGGGGAGGAAAAGGTATATTTTAATAATTTTACTAGCGAATTTAAAATTATCTGGGAAAAAAAAAAACTGGTCTATTTTCTATTGAAAGATGCTTATATTCACACCACAACATATTATAAATACATCACATTATTTTTAACCTTTCAAATTTCAATAACTAGTAAATATTGTCATTAATCATGATTTTCGTTCAAAATAAGTCTTTTCAATATATCTCGACGAAATTTTTGGACAAAGATTATAATCAATGACAACTTATGTTAATTAGAGAATAAGAATATGATAAAAAAAATGTTGAGAACATAAATGTGATAATAATTATAAGTTATTTTAATAAATATTGTTGAAATGTATTATTAAAAAAAGGGAAAATTGTAGTTACGGTACCAAATCTTTTACTTTTTTTTGTAGACTTTGCCCAAGCTTTTAGAGCCCGTTTGGTAGAGATTAAAATCGGATTAAAATTGAAAAACTAGTTGTTATTGTTAACTTTTATTAGACGTGTAGAATCCAATAACGACTATCTTTTCAATTTTAATCGACTTTTTAGCTCTTCCAAACAGACTGTTAATTTGTGTCATCTAGGGTACCAAACCTTTCAAAATGTAGCAGCTGAAGTCCAATTTGACCGTTAGTTGATCAAGAATAATATATTTGACTAAATTTTAAAAGGAAAAAATAGTAAGTTTACAAATTTAATAAAAAATAATTATAATAATTAGAAAAAAAGAGTCTTCTTCTTCTTCCTCAGATCATCCATTTTTTATATCAAGCATGAAACCGCTTCAGCCACCACCAGCAGGCGCGGCACGACGCCGTCGCCTCTTCCTCTTCAGCCAGTACTCGTCGCCGCTCTCACCTCATTCTCCCGTTGCCACAACGTGTCCCAGCTCGAGCGGTCCCTCTTCCTCTTTCCCGGACTTCCACTTCGGCCTCCACCCAGATTCAAAAATGCTCCGACCTCCACAACCCTCCTCCCACCACCACAACCTCAACTGCAATCGGCTCGTCGGCTTTCCCAAAATTTTTTTAAGGTAAGGAAAGCCTTTCTAAAAGGAAAAAAAATTGGATGAGCCGGTTCGTGGCTCGCCTAAAGAGCCAGCCTGCGCGGCTCGGGCTCATTTGCCACCTCTAACGGTGGTCGTGGTGGTGGGAGGAGGAGGCGGTGGTGGTGCCGACAGTTTTGGTTTTGGGTTAGGTGGGAGTGATGTAGGGTGGGGTGGGATGGTTGGAGAAGATAATAAAGTTTTTAGTTTTTGATTTATTATTTTATTTTAGTTATTTTTTATATGAAAAATGGAAAGTTACAATTTTTCTTTCTAAAATTTGGTCAAATATATTATTCTTGGTCAACTAACGATTAAATTGATGTCATTTGGACTCCAGTTGCTTTGGTATCGTGAGTAACACAAATCAAATGTTTGAGCAAAGTCTCAAAAAAGTGAAAGGTTTGGTATCGGACTGCAATTTTCCCTAAAAAAAAATTACCAAAGTGCAATTCTACATGCATGGATTTTACTCGCACAAAAATGCCGGGACTGATTGATTATTTTTAAACTGGATGAAAATTTTATTGAAGGTCACTGAATTTACATGTTTATTTTATGTTGGTCATCTTTGTATTTTATTTCAATTTGATAACTCAACTTACATTTATTTTTTAATTTGACCATTGTATTCGTACCTATAACTATAGCCAAAATTAGTCATATTCCTGCAAAACTAATAGAATACGTTTATAGTTGGTTTGTGCAATAAATCGAAGTAAACTATAAAGTTCTTTTATTTTTTGAATTCCATCCTTACATTACAAATGAGATTCGAGTAAAATTTTATTCTTACTATTCGAGCTAAACATTGTTCTCAAAAATTTAGAGTTCTTAGAGCTTGTCTGGTTCTAATTATTAGCAAAATTATAATCGTTGCTGTCCACAATGTTTGACTTTTTGTGTCATGACACTGTAACAATTTTGAAAAAAAGGTACAAAAATCAAATTTTTGCTGATTTTAATCATTCCCAGACATGGTCATAATTTACTTATTTAGGTCTTATTTGTTGATAAAAATAATGATTTTAACTTCAAACAAGTACTAGGTAACAAATTCCATATAACTTATACTCACAATTAATTCGACCAAAACTATTAAATTATTTTGTTCGAATAGAAAATGTAAATCAGGGAGTCAAAAACTAAAGGAATTAAAGTTACATGAGCAACATAAATATACCTGCAAATTAGGATTACCTCCATTGAAAATTACTCCAAAATTGTATGTATTATTTTTCTCTGCAAAATTTTGTTTCCTGTTTTGTTTGTGTTGAATTTTTGTGAGATTTTGGGTTTTCAGATCTATTGAGAATGGCGGATGAAATAATTCATCCGTCGAGATATGTGAAATTGACAAAAGAACAAGCGCCTCTCGAGGAAATTCAACCCGGCGAGCTGAATCAACCAATTGATGTCCCTCAAGTATAGTTTTCTTTTTATCCGTATTCATAATTTTATATTTGGGCTTTTGCCGCTTTTTAGTTTTGATCTCTCTCTATCCGTTGTTCAGATTGTAAATTGATCTGTATGGTGTGTGTGTGTGATGATTGGGTTTCACAAAGAAATTAATGAGAGATCTAAGCTTTCCTGGATTTGAACTCTAAACTGTTTATGCCTATGTGTACTCGTGACAGGGCTGTGATTTCGCTTTTATAGTCAGTGTTTTAAGTCCATGTCTTAATTCATAATTATTGGGTTGCACAGTTTTTGACTGTTGGATTCAGGTTTCTCTTTCAGTTTGGCATACACATTTTGGGGTTACATTGATTTGTGATGTGGGTTTGGACCATTTTATCATTGTGTGTTTGATAAAGAATGTTTGTTTTCTTATTTACTAAGCACGCTGAAAATATTTTTAGATAGTTTATAAATTATGTATTGTCATACACTGGTCTTTGTAGTGTCTGATGCTCATTATTGTCTACAAATAGTTAGATCCCTGTTACGCTCTGCTCTTGTTCTTTTTTAATTTGAATTTTTCTGCTCTAATGTGGTACGAAAAGATTTGGATCAACTCAATTTACCTCCTAAAATAAAGCACAAATTGATTTCTATAATGAAGTTCATCCTTCTCTCATTTACACGCTTATGCCTTCCTTTCTTGCCGATTCAGTTCCAATACTCGTGGGACTTGGGATTGCAGAATTTGACTGAAGCTCCATAATGTGGGAATGAACAGATTTTATAGCACTGTATGTTGGTGAAAGCACTCAGGAGAAAGGAATCACTTTTTCAATCTTGCTCCCAAATGCTAGTTCTTTTAGTTTTGATACTTGATAGTTTAATCTGTCTTATTGCAAAACCAATGGAACTCTGAAGGAAAGTTCCAAATCTTGTAGATCTGCAACACACGAGAGACAAGCCCTCACCATCCTTTGTCGCTCTGTCTACTCATTTGCTGAGCTGTGGAAGAAAATTCTTGGCCTAACCCTTATCTAAGTCTTAAATAGCTGTTTGATGGTGTTAGATGGAAATAATTATAGAAATTCTGGGTTGGTTGTGTGAAAAAAAATTGAAATTTTACCAACTAACAGCAATCTGCACCACCCCGAACACCAAAAATTAAAGTTTTAAAAAGATATATGGATGGTATATTTAAAAAATGCCATATGGTCAGCATTTGAAGTGGTGCTTGGATGCAATGTTTAAAACGGCAGAACTAGGTACTAAGACAAAGTTATTTAGAGGAGTAAGCCCAAAACAAATCAAAAAATTAGTCAAAAATTCTAAAATAATATACAAATAAACATATAAATATAATAAAGCATGAACAGTCAATCTTAAAGAACTCTCCATAACATTAACACAAAATAAGTTAATAAAGTAGCTAATATTAAATTGTCTCGACTCTTGAGCAAGAACTTGAAAAAAAATAAAAATTAAAAAGAGACTTTTGGAGGACACGAAAAGCAGAAAATAAAGAGGGGATAAGAGCATCTTCAAGAGACTCTTTAAACATGAGATGCTCTTTATTTTAAAGAGTCAACATTTAAAATCATGCTCAAAGACTCTTTAAATTAATATTTTAATTTAGAGAGTGGGTTTGACTCTTCAAATTTAGAGAGCCAAACCCACTCTCTATAATTAAATGCATTAAAAAAGTTTCAATTTTCAGTGTAGGAAAATAATAAAATAATCTAAAAAGAAGCTGGTTAGAATAAAAGATAAAGAAAAATAATAAATATTTTTTGAGAGTAGTAAAATTAAGTGTTAAATATAAAGAGTTTGTTAGAGTATTTCAAAATTTTAACACTCTAAATTTATAGACGCTCTCTAAACGATAGAATATGCTCTTTAAAAATAGAGAGCTTCTTGGAGATGCTCTAAGAAGCTGCGGGGCTTGGAAAAGAAGCTTCTTCCTTCTTCAAGAAGCTGCCTTTTGAGGTATGCTCCAGGGGTAAGGGTTTAGTTTTTTATTGTTTAGAGAAATATAATGAGCCCAATTTTATTTTATTTTTATGAGAAGATGGACCCAAGTTTTTGTTTTTTATTTGAGTAGATGGCCCCAATTATCTTTGAAATATGCATTCACACTGAAAAAGAATGAATAAAAAATTCAAATTACAAGAAAACATATGAGGCCCTAGCCTCACGCCCAGTGATGTGTGTGATTTGAATGATGGCCCGCCTCACAAAAAAAGCACCTTACGTAGAACCTTGAGGCACAAGGGCTAAGCCTCAAGACCACCTTTTTAAACCATGATTGGGTGAGCTTGCTGGTTTTAGAATTTTCTCAAAAACCATGAATAGGAGCATTCACAAGTTTTGACTAGTTCACTTTTTGTGATTCTCCTCAATAAAACATATTTGTGTACATCAAAAGTTTACTCTGGCCCAAATTCAACATATGTTCATTTAGTTCTTAGTTCCGTGCTTCTTTCTACAGTTGCATGTTCGCAAGTGCAATGAATGTGGACAGCCTTTACCTGAAAGCTATCAAGCTCCTGCAGATGAACCTTGGACTACTGGGATTTTTGGATGTACCGATGATACAGAAAGTTGTGAGTTCCATCTCTGTTCCACTCAAAATCTATTGAAATATCCGAAGTTTCATATGAAGAGGTGGATAATTGACCAATCGCATTGTGAATTTTTAACTGATGTTGGAAGTTGTTTTGCTACTATTTTTCTGAGTTGATTATCCAAAATTTGAATATGTCTTGTATATTGATAAACTTGAGAAGTTAAAATTATTTTTTTTGGCTTAAATGCCAGGTTAAGTAAGGCTGATATGCAAACTGGCAGTTGATATCATTTCTAACCAGAGCAGATCTTTTTAAAACTCGATACAAAATAATCCAATGCTTAATTTATGTGTGCATGTATCAAGAGTTTCATTTTACCTATCACAAAGACTATGGGTCACACAATTTATTGGTACTCGAGCACAAAATCGTTTAAGATGTCAGATATGCTGGAAATGCTGAAAATTGAATATCTTTTATATTGCTTACCTTAACCTTTTCCACTATTACATGCTTAAAGGCAGTGATTTGGTTCATAATTATTTTCTGTTCCTGTTTTAGTTGCTTGTTTTGACATCTCCAATTTCTGCAGCTAGTACAAGTATCTGACATACATTTGGAAGCTTAACAATCCCAAATTTAATATTCTTTCTCCACTATAGGTTGGACTGGTCTTTTTTGCCCATGTGTCTTGTTTGGACGTAATGTTGAACAGCTGAGAGAGGATACCCCATGGACTGGGCCATGCATTTGTCACGCCATTTTTGTTGAGGGTGGCCTTGCGGTTGTTGCTGCTACAGCAGCACTACATGGTATGATTGAACCTAGGACAACATTCCTCATATGCGAGGGTCTGTTGTTTGGTTGGTGGATGTGTGGAATATACACTGGTCTAATGAGGCAGTCACTGCAGAAGAAATATCATCTCAAGGTGATCTCAATCACTTCTTGTATATGATGTGCAGAGTGCATTATCTTTTGACTGCAAGCATTTGTTGTAGTTTCAAGTATTGAAGTCCCCATTTTATAGTCTAGAGAAACTGATTTTTAAATTTAGTAAGGTGCAACAACCTTTTAATTATCTTGTTAGTTTAATACAGCAGTCCCTTGAACGGATTTGTCTGGTCATGTGGATTGATATAACAGTCTATGTGAAGTGTTTCTGCTGAATAGTTGGTTTGTTGTGAAGCTTGGATTTACCATCATATTATCTCAAAATCTTGATTAAATTATTTTAAGGATTCTCTCTTTTCTTGGGCGTACGTACTAATACTATTTTTTTTTAGGGATAATTGCAACAAAAGCTCCAAACCTTTAAAACATTAGCAGACTTTCCCCAAACCTTTGATTTGTTGCAGCCGTCACCTCTAACATTTCCAATCATTGCATGTGAAGCCTTTTTGGATGGTTTCCATCCATTTTTCCGTCAGTTGACCCAAAAATTAAGTTTGACCATATTTTTAATCAATTAAAAGGGGGAAAAATGGTAAATATCTATTAAAATAATCAAAACTGTTATCTGACCCCTAAATTATAATTGCAACTGGAGGCTAGAAATTTAACAAATTTCATATCGAGCCCCCGTCCCCAACTAAATAAATATATTATTAATAAATCACCCCACCCCACCCATTTAAAACTCTCCTTCCTCTCTCTCTCTCTTCTATCTCTCCGTTGAGAGACTGTAAACGAAGCTCAATCCCACGTCAGCGACGGAGGCGGTGGATTTCGTGGTGGATGAACGTGAACGAGGTTGTGGAGGTGGAGGCCGCAGTTGAGGCTACGGCCGTTGTGATGGAGGTTTATTTGTCATAAACTCATCTTCCCGTAGCCACCAAGCCCGTCGATGTACCATCGGTGATGATGGGCATCGCTTCTATCATCTCCAATAACTTGACACCACTGCTATTTGTGTGTGGATGGACGGTAAGGGCTGGTTCAATTTGTCAATTGCGATGTTGGGTGTTTCGATTGGATGTGTGAAGTCTTAGCTGTTGATCTTGGTTTTGAGTCGACAGGTGGGGGACTTTGTGGATTGAGAGGTACGATGGAAATGGTAACGTGTAATTGGTCGATTAGCCTGTTGATTTAGAAGAGGCGGTGTGATAGAGATGTGGGTTGCGGTGTATGATATGGTGGTGGCGGCATTCCAATGGTAGGTTTGGAGATGCTGCCACTGCTCATGAGAGAAAATTTGGTGTTAGTATTGTTGTTGGTGGTTGCAGCGGCGACATATAGATTTATTACATGAGTTTGGCGGTGGCCACCATTGGCAGTGGCGGTGATAGGAGGTTTAGTTGGGGACGGGGGCTTCGTTAAATTTCAAGCCTCTGGTTGCAATTATCATTTCATGGTCAAATAACAATTTTAATTATTGTAATAGATATTTACCATTTTGCCCATTTTTAATTGATTAAAAATATAGTTAAAACTTAATGTTTGGGTCAATTGACGGAAAATGGATGGAAATCATCCAAAAAGGTCTCACATGCAATGGTTGAAAATGTTAAAGGTGACAGCTGCAACAAATCAAATGTTTGGGGAAAATCTGCTAATGTTTCAAATGTTTAGAGTTTTTGCTGCAATTTTTTTTTTTAAAACATATAAGGATAATCTGTTATACTTTGAATACGTTATACTTTAGTTAGAATTAATTTCTTCTCTAAATTGGCTTTATTTTTCAATGAAAAAAATTTGAGGGAAGCGATGGTGGTGAAAAAGGAAGAATAATCTCAGTTTCCCGTAGGAGGGATGTTTTTTTTTTTTTGTCAATTCTGGGTTGAGCACCTAAGAACATTGCTGTTTTTTCATTTCTTTATGCCTGCAGAACTCGCCATGTGATCCCTGCATGGTTCACTGCTGCATGCACTGGTGTGCCTTGTGCCAGGAGCACCGCGAGATGAAAGGGCGCCTATCAGATGATGCTGTCATGCCAATGACAGTTGTCAATCCTCCTCCTGTCCAAGAGATGAATGCTGCTGGTGACATTCGGGATTCAGCGCCATCCTCTGCTAATGGCACTGATCATACCAACTTAGAGATGCAACCTTTATAAAATTGGGAGCGTGAGAACAACCATAGACGAACAGGATGATGCATGATCAAAATGAGTAATGGCTTTTACTTCCTTTATCAAAGTCGAAATTTTTTGTATGCTTGTTAGCACTTTTGGACATGGACATCATCAGAGTTTTTGAATGCTTCGGTACATGTATTTTTCAATTATGCTCGTAATACTAACTACACCAACGTAAAAGGAGGGAGTTGTGGTGCAGTACTGTGTTTATGTAAAGATACTTGTTCATGGCTTAAGTTTTTACATAAAATCTTGGAAATTGATTTTGTGTTAAGGGAGAGGAGGAAATTATATTAAGAAAAAACACGGGGATGAAATCATTTTCTTTAATGTATCACTTTCTGTTTTCACTGCTTATTTTTGTGGATAAATAAATGATATCTTTTTTATTTAGTTATATTAATTCAACGTGTGATCTAATCTTGAGTTTTGAGATTCATTCGGCAGTTCTATTTCTTATATTTTGCCTGCCCACCTTTTGTTTTTAAATTTAGAGAAATGATCTCCTAAGAATCGGTGCTTAGTTTATGCTAACCAATTAACTGTTGTGTACCGGGGCTTAGGAGATTATTTATCTGTAAATCCATATAGAAAATGACATTTAAATGTTTAATGATCTTGAAAATCACAAACAAATGAACCACCATTGAAAGTAGAGTACTTATTTTCATTAGCACCCTTTAATGTGATTTTATAATTGATTTTTTTTTTTCATTATAATTATAAATGGTTTTAGATTCACTTGCTAGGTTATGGGAAATTTTCCATTATTTTAATATATGGGAGGATGCTAGACTCTGATGGTATTATAATTATTTTAGTGCTGGTTTCTTCGTGATTCTTTCATCATTCTTTGGGAGTTTTCTCTCGTATACTTCGTGGTTCCAAGGATTGATCATCTTTGTTTAAGGATTCTTGTTTGGCAGTGGAGTTGACGGGGATTTTGGTGTGTGAAATGTGGGCCAAACAACTTTGTGTATGGAGTTTTTTCGATTTGGAGGTGATAATCTGTCGTTAAAGCTTTAAGATCGTGGGTAAAGTTCTTACATAAGGCAGTGTTTGGTAAAGACGGTGTGATGTGATCTAATGATCCAAGAGAACTCTCAGAGAGAAGATGGCATTAAATTTGTTGATTCTCAGTTAATACCATGCATTCTTTTAGCTTAGTTTTCTTGGGTTTTGTAATGACAAAACTTGTAAGGTTTTGCAATTATATAGGGTTTCCTAAACTGAATTTCAACCCGATTTTAAGAAGACTTGTCCTATTTTAGTTGGGATGAGAACTAAAATTTCTAATTTTATTTCATCAAGAGCAACCAATTTGCAAAAGAAATAAAGACAAGATATAGATGTTCACTTCAATGTGAAATTACGTCTTCTATCGACATTGCAGTAATTCACTATGATGTAAAGAAGTTCACAATAGAAATCATCACATTATTTGCTCTAACCTCTCTTGATGGTAATATAGAAATCTTTGAGAGTGTTTGGTAGAGATTAAAATCGGATTAAAATTGAAAAACTGGCCGTTATTGTTGTTTTTTATTAGATAAGTGAGATCCAATAACGGTTATATTTTCAATTTTAATTGGCTTTTGAGATTAGCCAAACAAGTTCTTAATAACGAAGTTTTATTTATAAGAGAAATTATAATGAAATTAAAATTTGAAAGGACACAAATTCCTAAAATACCCTTAATAAAGGCCAAATTGCATATTGGACCCTTGTTTGATCCTCATTATTACCAAAATACATTTTCCTTCTTTCTTCTTTTCAACCATACAATCTTCAATAAAATAATTATATATAATCTGAAACTTTTCTTTATTTTTTAACAATGTATTCTTCACCAATCTACTATTCTAAAATACATTCTTTCAATAAAATGGGACTTAAACATGCTCTGGGCTTGTCACAACTTTAATTTCCACGAATTAACGACTCCCACTTTGAGATTATTCTCCACCATTAATGGCTCCTTTGCAACAACGACAACTCATCAATCATCAAAAGAGAAGTCCAATTGAAGTTGCATATAACTTCAGCTTTTTAATTAAAACAGACAGTCAACGTCTCTTTTACGCCACACAATTTTTACGAGCGAGACATTAAACACATGGATGAATGATATGTGAATTCGATGTACCAAATATGTTGTAAACTGTCATCCATAAGCAACTTTTAGGCAAACCTCAAGTGCTTCTATGGCATTTCTTTTCTTTTCTTTTATTTTTTATTTTTATTTCCCCACTTTTCAGGAAAAACCAAAAAGTTTCGCAGCTTCTCCTCCAAAAGCCTACTCCTACAGGCAATAACATCAGGTAATTTACATGCCAATCATCTAATGTAGAACATAAACAATAAGAACATTTGATACAATTACATAATGTAATAGTTTGATACACGTTAAACATAAATTCAAGTGCCATAGACTTAGTCCTTGTCATCAAAGAATGCGTGCCTCTTTGCCCAGTAGAAAGGGCTACATAGCACGCACATTCCTACAAAAATTTACACGTACCTATCTTTCTTGTGAGGGAATGTTGTATACTCCTCTGTCGAGTTCATGTTAATTTTCCAAATGTTCAAGAGGATAATGGTACACGAAAATATGCTGCAGAGATAAGAACCCAAAATTCTAAGCACCCGGTAATGACTTCCAATCACTCTTCTTAAAAAACTTACCACCCCGGTTTGCCATGCCAGTTCCCGCAAGACTAGCTGAGAGAAGAGATTTTGTATCGGGTTTCCACCTCAAATCCTTAAGAACAGAAAACATGGCTTCACTATCCTTTACATTGTTGCAAGATATCACTTTGAGGCTCTGAAGCTGCTTCCAGGAAATAATTGCGGACTCCAGACCAACCGTTGTAAGTAATGAGCAGCCTTCTAGAGAAAGGAATTTCAATCTCCTGTAAAAAAGGATTTGCATAGCACACATTAGACGAGCAACATTTCTTTGTGTTAAATCAGAACTGCTATAGAACAATTCCTATTCGGTTTTGCTGTTTTCCTTGATTTAAAGCTTTTCGACCATTACATTGTTTTCTCAAATTTTGCAAGTTATAGAGGCAATTCCATCTGTTGATCTCAAGACAGTAAAGAGTTAAAATTGGCCACTGGAACCCATCTTCCTGGCCGAGCAAGGATATTAAGTTTATTTCAGTTTTACAACACCAACGAATACAAAACATGCCATTGATTGGTAATTGCAAGACAAATTTGGACGTCAACAATATCCATAACTCGTTCCCGCTATAAGACTCTTCTACATGCAGCAGAAGTGACAGGAAATGTAAATAGTAAATACGTGGTCATAACAATTGGTTAGTATTCTGTATCATTATCAACCAGTCACAGGCAATAATACAATGTATCGCAATTCATCTATGTTAATTACCTGTGTCACTTCTCAACTGTAAAGATACTCACAAGAATCTCACATATATGTTAGGTTTTGTGACAAAAAT
>CAIGRE010123184.1:0-15394 GCA_903798275.1 Fraxinus angustifolia subsp. syriaca | reverse complement strand
AAAAAAAAAAAAAAAATTCAAGTTGGTTTCATCACAGCCCTTAATGGTCAATTTTTCCTTTTACTCATTGATTTCTCACTAAAGTTTAGTTAGATCAAACTAGGAGTGGACAAAACATAAACCAACCAGAGAAAAATGTCTGACCCCGATTTTTTGCTCTTTTTGGATAGGTTTCGAGTTGTCGGGTTGTTGGTTAACACCCTAAACCCGATCCAAATCGATCCAACCTGACCCGACTACAATAATTTAATTTTTTAAAAAAGGGGAAACGACGATAAATTGAAAAACAAAACGTAAATTGCCAGACTCCATCACTCCAGTCGCCTCTCACTCCTAATTCCTCCCCACACTCTCCAATGCAACCAAATTTCATCTCAAATTCTTCTTCAACACCAACAAGGTAGCAACAGATCTATGCTTAATCGATTTTTTCTATCTCTTGGAAGTGTTTATTACCAGTGTTGCGGGGGACGGTTTCCCTCGAAAAAAAAAAAATTATTTTTGATTTCATCTTCAGGTTAGTCGGATTGTTTCAGTAATTCCTTTCTTTAAATGCTTGACTGAGATTTTTTGTTGTTGTTTTGTTTATGGATGGATTCTTGTTGTGAAAACCATGTGTAGCAAAACAGAACCTTCATTTATTTAGACTTGAAGGACAATCTGACATTCATTGTTAACTAACTTGTCTTGAATGAAATGTTTAAGTTCTTAAGCTTCTTTACTTTTCTTAGATTACTTCTTATAATTGCTCCCTTTTCCTTTTGTTAACTAATTTGTATGTTTCCATCAGATTTCATGAAAATCAGAATCTGGAACAATCAGGGATGCTGCCCCAGGCTTACTGGTATGAATTTTATATAGTTTTAGTTCTTAATTGTGGCTTCGGTAAGAACTAAAACAATACTTACCTGCTTATTGTCTTCCATTTTGCAGTTTATTGTGAAGCGTGTATAAATAATCAAGACAACAAGGTCTGCATATCTGATTTCAGAATTGACATTATGCTTTGTAAGATGATGATGATGATGTTGTTGTTGTTGTATCTTAGTATGATAGTATGCCTTGTATCTATCAAAGTTGATTTTAAATTTTGGTGTTCAGAAAGAATTGGTCTAGGGATTCAATATAAAGGATCAATGAGTGAAATTGCATATTTCTTATGAATAAACCTTTTGATTTACCCTCCATTGTAATAGAAGATTGTATCTATACTTTAAGTTGCTGAATTTTTTAAATTCACTGTAGGACTTGTGAGAAGTTGTTAGCTCAATAATTAGGTGATTACCGTGTATAAGATGTGGAAGAATTAGTATATAAAATCTAAATAACAAGTAAAACTACTCATTTAAACATTTTAATTATGTAACATTTTAGATTGAAGTTTAAAGCAAGATGGTGAGTTTAAATCAAGTAGGAATTATTAAAAAGTGTAGGATGTCTTACTAAATACCGCGTGTCTTTGACAAACCGACCAACCAAACTCAACATGACCGACATTTGATTTGATTGGGTTGGTCCCAACCCACCCCCACCCCCACCCCTAGATCAAACCAATATAAACAGCTATCTAGATATGTGGAGATTTTCCATAATTCCGAGTTTCACAACCTTTCAAGCTCCACTAGACAAGTGAAACCCACAAGCTATCTAAATTCCCAAATTGTAGCGTCTAAGGCTAAGTCAAACTAGCAACGCGTCTTCTGTTTCGTGGTCATAATCCCTTTTGAATTTTCATTCTTTATTATTTTTGAGATATTTTATTTGATGTCCTCATTGAGATCTTTTATCCTTTTATTTGTATAAATAGTTGGGACACGTAGCATAATGTCAATGCATAGTTTCAATCCGATTAGCCAAGATCACTCCACAAATTTATATCATGTACGAAATTAACACATATCCAGTTAATCCTTTTCATATTCTCACAATTAGGTCAAACGGTTCAATCTGATGTACAATAAGCATTTAAGCATGTTACACGATCATTTGTAAGCATAAATAACACCTAAAATGGAAATATTCTTAATTTAAGCCCAAAGAAAGCACAAAGTAGCAATTTTTATCGGTTCATCACAAATATAAAATCGTGAATTCAAGAGTTACTACTCAATGAAAATTTTCCTTGTATTTAATAAATAATGCGTATATGCTTAGGCCTTGCCATTATATAGTTACAAATATAAATTTTAAAAAATAAAGTAATCATTGCCGCCTTTTTATGTGTCGCGGATGAAAAATACGTAGAACTTTCAAGTCACAATTTCCCAGTTTGTACGCCATTTACATGAAGATGCAGGTCTAATTTCTTTGGGTTGACTTCGTGCAAATTGGTTTAGAAATTTTGTCTCGAAGGGAAAGGGAAAGGGAAAGGCGAAGGGGAAGGGAAAGGAAAGATAAAATGCACTGAAATTCAAAGAAAACCTATTGTATACGTATTTGTTAACTTGTACCATTCCAATATTAAATAAATAAAAATTTCTATGAAAAATTATTACAATAAATTCTATGAAAACCTTCTAAGTATACAAAATGAGACTATAAATGATTCCCTGCTGAATTATTTGATCCATAAATTTTAAGTTATTGATAAGGTCAAATGTATCATTTAAAAAGTATCATCAATACATCCCCTCACTTGTAGGCATGATTCTTTTCTATTAAATCCTTACACGTACGTACGATTTTTAATTAAATTAATGGCTGTGGGAGAATTGATGAACATATGACCTTTGCTGCTTTGATAACATGTTAAATCATTTTATTTAAAAATTTAGACAGTTAGATAAGTTGAAAGGGTTAATCAATTTTGTACATAATGAATTACCTCATTCTCACATAATGTGCGGGGCCCGCATGTATTTAAAAATTCTAACAATGTGATCTTCATCCTCATTGTGAGTAGTAAGTAAGAGATTCAGTAAAAAGATTCGATATATGTAGCATGATCCAAGTTGAAATGTAACAACCAGTACAAAAAAAAGTCACCAAACCATGGTGCTTTGGTACATCTATTAAACCTAACTGTTGTGAATGTATATCTGAATTCCTTCGATCAGCCAAACTTTTTAGATATAAGTCAATATTAAACTATTCTGGTTGTGGAAATCAACACATATTTATCGTTGACCTGTGGTCAGTCAAAGCAAATGTGAACCAAAATACACCAAGAAATGGTCATTAGCCGTCAGCTTCGTGAATTAATGAGTTCGAAGCATGCAGAAGAAAAATCAACTAATAAGACCATTGACTATATATTACTATGAACAGAGAATAACAAGAAAACCATTAATTGTTCAGGAAGAACAGTTTTATTTTCTTAATATTTCAAAAATAATCCTCTTAGGTTTCACACAGAAAAGAAAGAAATGGTTTCCTTTCTCTTGCTTAATCTTTTCCCTCTTTTCTTCCTATTGTCACTAAATTCCATTGCCACAGTATTCTCGGACCTCGCGGCGGACCGTTCGGTGCTGCTCCACCTAAGAGAGAAGGTCCGCGGCCGTACTCTACTATGGAACGCTACTAGTTCAAATCTTTGTTTATGGGTAGGTGTGACATGTGACAATGTAACCAACCGTGTTACGGCTGTTCGCCTCCCTGGAGGCGGCCTAACCGGCCAGCTCCCACCAAATTCCATTGGAAACTTGAGCGAACTCCGAGTCCTCAGCCTCCGGGGAAATATTCTTTCCGGTCCAATCCCTTCTGACTTGGGCTCGTGCACCAAGCTACGCAATCTTCAATTGCAGGGAAACCGTTTCTCAGGCGAAATACCGGAGACTTTATTTACATTAAAAAATCTTGAACGTTTGAATTTGGCCCGAAACAACTTCTCCGGCGATATATCATCTGCTCTTAACAACCTTACCAAGTTAAGAACTTTGTACTTGGAAAACAATCAGTTCACTGGATTACTTCCTGATTTGAATAGCCTCACTAAGCTTACGGAGTTTAACGTTTCATTTAACTCGTTAACGGGCTCAATCCCGCGAAGATTGGATGATTTTTCCTCCCAAACTTATCTAGGAACCTCTCTTTGTGGTGGACCTCTTGTTTCTTGTCCCAGTAATGGAAACAAACTCTCAGGTGGAGCAATAGCTGGAATTATTGTTGGATCAGTAATTGGGTTGCTCTTAATTCTTGTAATTATGTTCATTATTTGGAGAAGATATAGAAGCCCGGAAATTATCCAGCATGTCGCAAATTCACCAATGCCTCCTTCTCCGGTCAAGCTACCGGATATAGGATTTCCAAGTCCTGTATCTATCATTACAGCAGCAGAAGACCAGCAATTCAGCAATAGTTTTGCTTCCAAAAGGAGAGTGGGAAAGGTAGTTGTGCAAGGTGGGAATGATGGTTTGGTGCTTCTTGGGGAAGACGTAGAAATGTTCAGTTTAGAAGAGTTATTGAGGGCTTCTGCTGAGGTATTAGGGAAAGGGAGAGTTGGAACCACATACAAGGCATATTTAGAAAGTGGGGTTCAGGTAATTGTTAAGAGGTTAAAAAATGTTTGTCTTTCTGAGAAAGAGTTTAAGAGTGCAATTGAACATTTGGGTTCACTTATACATGAGAATTTGGTGCCTCTTAGAGGATACTTTTATGGTACAGAAGAAAAGCTGCTTATTTTTGAGCCAATGCCTAGAAGCTTGTCTATGGTTCTGCATGGTGAGATTCTTTGTCTCCTCTTATTTTCCTTAGTTATATGCTCTGTTCTTCTTTTTCTTAGCTATTTTTCTTTCAAATATTTGCATCCTCGAAACATTTTTTATGTCAACCAAAAATTGACATCACCAATGTCAAGCTCGAGTGGTGCTCGTGCTCTTGCAATCAGTGCCTAAATAGGGTATGGAGATGCTATACCTTTATGTTTTGCTCATTGAGAATTATGTATAAAAGAATTAGACGCATTTTTTACTGTATAAACTATCTTACCGGAGACTTTTGGCTCGAGGGATTTGATGTAGGCATGAGTTTATGTATATGTTTAGACGTAGTTCCTGATATTTTGTCAATGACTCGATGGCATGTCTAATCTTTTGGTCTAGTCTTCAGGGAACAGTGTCAATTTTCCAGGTTCTTGTTTTTGATATGATGCTGCTGCCCTGTTCTTATCCTTGTTAAACTAAAATTACATCAAACTCGTTTTCTCCATACTGAATCATAATATCATAATCAACAGGAGTCAACAGGCGATCGTTGAATTGGGAAATCAGAAGCAAAATTGCAATTGATGTTGCCAACGGCATCCAGTATCTCCACTCACTCGACCCTGATACTACACATGGAAATATCAAATCATCTAACATTTTGCTCACAGAATACCACGACGCCTGCCCTACTGAATTCGGCCTAACACGACTCGTTTCAAACATAACTTTACCCAATCTGAATGGTTACCAAGCACCTGAAGTGACAGATTCACGCAAGATTTCAAAGAAAGCTGATGTATACAGTTTTGGCATCCTTCTTTTGGAATTGCTGACCGGTAAGGAACCGGATAGTGTTTTTATGGAGGACGGGATTCATTTGCCGAGTTGGGTTCAATCTGTTGGGCAAGAAAAGTGGAAAATTGAAGTCTTTGATCCTGAGTTGATTAGGTTCGACTACTTTGAGGATCAAATGGTACGAGTTTTGAATCTCGCCATTTCTTGCACTGCACAGCATCCTGATAGAAGACCATCCATGGTAGAGATCACACGAAGTATAAATGAAATCTCAGCGTGATGAAAATTTTTTAAGTTGTAGATTGTGTGCAAAAGAATCTTGTTTTTTCTTCGTGTTCTTTCACGAATAATGATCAATAAAGATTTTTGTGAGCTAGATTCATTTGTAAATGTTATATCTTCGGCAATTTCGAAATCTTTTTCTTTTGTTTTTGAACTTTAATCAATATCCCACTTTAATTCTCTCGTTCACAAAGAAGAAACATCAGCGGAATTATGTTCTATAAATGTCACGCGGAGTTTTCAGCCAATCGAATTGACAAATTTTAATGAAAGGAAACTGAATGACAACATAAAATTTGACTCAAAGATTGATATGAACAGTACGAAAGAGACGAAAATATAAAGAATAAATCTAATCGACGAAATTTTCTGAGTGTTTGAAACAATCTTTTGAGATGGTGAGGAGTTTGAAACAATCTTTTGAGATCGGGAGGAGATGTCACTATGTTTTACGGAAAAAGATGATTTCCATCTTCAAATGTGAGTTCAACAATTCAAATCAAGAAGATGAGTTGTGCTCGTTGAACAAATCCAAAATATTATTCTATGAGTTTTGCTTTATTTGTTTAAATCCATTTGTGTCTTTAGTCTATTTTAACAAATAAATTGTTTAATTATTTATGCTTTTTACTTATTCATTGTACTAATTATTTAATTTTGGTAAATTAATAAACGCATGTACTTATACTTAAGTGCCGTTCGGTAGGGATTAAAATCAGACTAAAATTGAAAAATTTGCCGTTGTTGTTGACTTTTATTAGACGAGTGGGACCCAATAACGATCATATTTTTAATTCTAATTGGATTTTAATCCCTATCGAACGAGGTCTTAGCTTTGTTTGAGTTTCTTTTTGAATGCATATAATTTTATTTTATTTTTCTAAGTATTTTTTTTAAAATAAGTTTTTATTTTAATTTAAAAAAATTAAATAACTTTTTATTTTATTTTCTAAATAATGTTTTTTTTAAATGAGTTTTTATTTTATTCTATTTCACTTTTTTTTAAGTAACACTTTTTTCAAATAAGTTATTTTATTTTATTTTTTCCATATAATTCAAAGTTACCGTCTTAACAATATTAAAATTAATGAAAATCATGAAAAGGAGTTAGATGACCACATTGATACTAAGCATGCGTTTGGCACTCATTTTAGGTGTATTATAAATTTTGAAATAGTAATTGATAGAAGAATGTGTGGTTGAAAAGTAATTAAAATTTTTAAATTTATGTGTAACATTATTTTATTTGGAGAATGGATAGTTTTATTACTAAGAAAGAGAATTTTAAAATAAATAAATAATGGGCCAAACACATGCTTACTACAAAATTTTACAGAGGGTTATTGGTCGATTTAACCCTAAAACCGGCCCCTCCATAGATTTCTCAGCTCATATTTTCTTGGTCTCTTCGGACCTTGTTTTACTTCACATATACAAGAAGAAATCTTATATTTATATTCAGCCTAAGTTTCATTTTTCCGTGGTACCTATAAAATCCCATTCGTTCACATATCTTGTTGAAAACAGATATATCTATTCAATCATATTCCGTTTCGTAAATTCGTTCTTGTTTTTGTTTTTGAGGTGTTCGGATTTCTTTGATTCGTTTTTGGTTTGTATTTCATTGAAATAGGAAGAAAATGGATGAGATGAAAGATAAAATGAAGGGGTTAATGAAGAAAGTCAACAACCCATTTTCATCGTCTTCTTCTGGCAAATTCAGAGGCCAAGGTAGAGTCTTGGGCTCTTCTTCTCCTTCGTCAGGCCCTGCAAACTCCAATTCAACCAGACCCTCCCAATCTTTGAGTACTCCACAGCAAAATCAATCTTCATCATCAAATTCGAAGCCTGCAACTCAAAAATTGAGTAATAGTTCTGAACAGAAAATTGAGGATAAGAAACCCGCAATTCGGGTTGATTCAGACAGGAATGAGAAGTCTGAAAATGGGTTTGACCCATTTAACTCATCGATCACCTCTGGGAAAAGGAATCCCAATGGTTATGCTTTGAAAGTGTTTGAGTGTCCAGTTTGTGGTAAAGGCTATGGCTCTGAAGAGGAGGTGTCTTCTCATGTTGAGACTTGTTTGGATAATTCGAAATCATCTGATTTTAAGGACGGTGAAAAAGAAATTGAGGGTGGCAAGAATGAAGTGGAGGCTTGTGTTACTACATATTTATCAGGGAATCTGTCTGGGGGATCACTAGATGTAGTACTAAGGCTTTTGAGGAATATCGTGAAGGAGCCCGAGAATACAAAGTTTAGGAAGATTCGGATGGGGAATCCCAAGATAAAGAATGCGATTGGAGATGTTCCGGGAGGAGTGGAGTTATTTGAATTCATGGGCTTTGACTTGAAAGAGGAAGCTGGGGAGATGTGGCTTGTGATGGATGTGCCATCAGAGGAACAACTTGGTTTGGTGAAGAATGTCATTTTGTTATTGGAGCCGAATAAGGTTAAGGAACCCCCATCTGCAGCTCTAGGTAATCTAGAGAAACCAGCTGAGCCAAAGAAGGTTGATAGACAGGTATACAGTTTTTTCATCTCCACTGCTAATGTTGTGTTTTATTTTGTATCGTTTTCTTTCTTTTTTTTTACATTGTGTTCTGTTTTACGTCAACAACACATGCTTTTATATGAGGTATTATTTCAAAAATAATGGTCTTGTCTGTATTTTTTATCTAAAAATTTAGGAAGTTAATCAGGTCAAGTGATTTAAAAAAATCAAAGTCATAGTAATTACTGTGTGCCTTGTAAAGTAGTAGAGTAAGTTGAATGAACTGTGAAGCAAAATCAAAGTCATAAATAAATTATCATAGCCAAAATTGTGTCTCATTCTCTTCCCCAAGGCCCAATTTATGTAGCAATAAGTAATTAATGATTTGTAGTCATACAAATCAGAGATTGATTTCTTTTCTGCATTCACCTCGATCTTCGCTACGAAATACTGACTGTGAAACTAGAATGTAAAGCTTTTTGAAAAAATGGAAGTTTGATGGTAATATACTATTTGTCCATTCTTCATGCTGACAACTGTGTTTGGCCAAGTCAAGAATCACGTAGATATGTAGCATTCAGACATTTGATCATCCATTGCTACTCTGATGCATGTATTGGATAATAGGATTATAGTACATGGTGTGCGACAACCTAAAAGAACTTTGTCATGGCCCCTAGATATGCAGAACTAGATATCGATCATTTTGTAAGTACGAACAAGAAGATTTATATAAGGAATAGCATGGTAGGCTCGTGGATCACCCTTGGATATGAGATTGAATGCCCCCCCTTCATTCTCCATAGCTGCTTTCATCTTTCCTGATAACATTTTCTCATTTAGGCATCCAGCTACTTGTTTCGTGGCTTTAATTTGAGTTGCAGACCGTACTCTGGAAATGGACCCACATTAATAGCAGGTCTAATTGCTCTTTCAATTGTCTAAATGTGGTGCAAGAATCTTAAATTTTTCATGGCATGTACGAACGCAGAATTACATGCCAAACAACTTGTTGAGAATGAAACAGGACATAAAAAAGGATTGCATGCTCTGTCAATTTTTGAAATCTCTCTTATTTTTGTACTTCTTTCTCTTTATACTGGGAAAAGTTGGAACATCCTATAAAGCACACCTCTCTGCTGTAGGAAGGTGTTAAACTCTATTTTCTACTTTTTCTAAATGGAAATTTCATGGATATTTTTATAAGTTTTTATGCAATTACTTTATCAAAAGAAAGCTCTGATAGAATACCAAGTTGTAAAGCCTATCACCACTATCTGGAACAAGAGGTTGCAGGACTAATGAGCATTAGTCATAAATAAATTAGAGAATACATTATGGACCTGGATTCAAGGCTTGATAATATGAGGGATACTTTATCAAGGAATGGACATGTTTCTAAGTGGAGAAGCCAAATGTTCAACTTACTAGTATACACATTGATGGTCTAAAGACTCTAAACATACCCAATGATGGAACAAATATTGTGCTATTTGGTTCTATACTGTTCTTTTCACTTGCCATACTGTAATATTGATTAAATATTAAAAATAAAAATGTACAGAGAGAACAAATAATGAAGCAGCCTAATTTATAATCCCTCGTCATACGTTAGTTGATTCACCTTCCATCTTTAGATGTCTCATTCAAAATAAGTCATTCAAGCATAGCAGTATAAATTTGAGAAATGCCAGCCACAAAATCTAGAATTATTCATGTCATAAGGTGCTACAAAGTTTTACGATTATGGTAAACCTACCACAATGATACTCCTTTATGTGTGCTTGGAACTGGCTTTGATGTTTGGAGAAACGTAGGCAGAGTTAATACCTGATGAGTGATAAATTATATCTCATTAAAAAGTGAAATTGCGGTGTATCCTGGTAAGGAACCGTGTTACTTCCAGTTCTAATCTATGAGGTTTAAGTTAGACATCTCAGATGTAGTTGTCAGTTAGACGTTTTCAATTTTTTTATATTTTTTATTTTTTCAGGACATGGAAAAGTCATTTGTGTTGTTTTTGTATCTCAACTTTCATTTGAGATTAAACTGTGGTTTTAATAATTTTATGTTCATGGTATGTGAGTTTGCAAATCAAGCTCCATAATATGAACTTAAAGTCTCGTCTGGTAGAATTTGTTATGTTACATTCCATTCTATTTTGTCACATTAAGAGCAGAAAGAATATGATAAATTTTCTGTATCAGTGTTGACATAAATTGATGTTATCTCCTAGTGCTACTTTGAATCAGGTCTTTGTTTCATATTTCAGTGGGAAACAGCATATTACAATATTCATTCCTTGACTTTTGAGTTGTAGTTTTCTGTCCTCAGTTGAAACCTTAGATTTATGATTTATTTTGACTCAACTGTCCTGCATATCTTTCTAGTACTAATCAAATATATCATATTTGCTTAATTTTCGATTAATGTGTTTTAGATTCTACCATATTCCTTTGTTACTTTTTCTGTTTTTATTTAAATTAAAATATAATTGTATAACTGTGATCTTTCCCTTGGACTCATGTTTATCTTAGTTCCCAACATTTGCTTCTGCTTGAGTCCTGACTATGCCTTATCTTCTCATCCTATTAGACACGGGTGTTCTTTTCAGTCCCTGAAAGTGTAGCGGCAAAAATTGAGCTTCCTCATTCTTTCTACAACCTTTCCGCTGAAGAATTAAGAAGAGAGGCAGATATGAGGAAGAAGAAGATTGAAGAGTCCAAGCTTTTAATTCCTAAATCTTATAGAGAAAAGCAGGCTAAAGCTGCTAAAAAGAGGTACAATAGAACAGTTATCAGGGTACAGTTTCCTGACGGGGTGGTGCTTCAAGGCATCTTTTCTCCAACAGAGCCTACTGGTGCTTTATATGAGGTTAGTTGTTTGATTAACTTTTGATGTTAATACTCTCATAATCATGGAAATAATATTATTTCAGTATCCCACATGACCTATATGAAACTGGTTTGGTGTAAAGTTAAGAAACTGGAAGATCAAAGTTTTCACTCACTACATCAAGTGGCATTCATCAATGTAATTCTTTGCTTCCTATCTCATATAGTAATTCTTATTTTTTCTCTGCTTCCATCACCACCATTACCTGACATACAATTCCATTAAATCTGACCAACCATAATCTGCGAAGCACCATAAAAATGGCAAGGATCATACTCAAGTGGTACGTTCATAGAATCTGAGATTTTTAGCCTCAATGAGGACCATTCACTAAGTCTTAACTAGGCTTTCAGTGTGTATAGTGAGTCACCTTTATATCATGGTTCCAGGGCTGTCTTGTTGGTGATGGTTTCAAAATTTAGATGGCTTTGAATTTTTTGAAGCATTCTGCAGGGTGTCAACTTATGGGTTGACCTGGGATTGGGGAATATGATAATTATACTCATGGGTGTGAAAATATCTCCTTACTGTTCTTTCTTATTGAATCTCTAAAGAGTTCGGAGAATTATTTTCTTGGCCCTGGAATTTCGGTTGTTTTTCTTAACATGGTTTTCTAATTTTACTGGTGACTGGAAGCCTGGAATTTTAGAAATTTGTATTGTGTTTTCCAACACTTCGACTGAAAAATTCTTACGACACTAGTGTTTTTTTTTTTTTTTTGGGTGGGGTGAGGAATTTGGTGTAGTCATTCTCTTAGAAATATGCTAACTCAAATGGGAGCATGTTTCGACCATCTACAGAATATATTCACAGCTTGTAGATGAGACGTGAATGGGATATGTGATTAAACTATATTAGGAACTTCATAGTTAATAGATATACAAGTAAATTCAATGTATCAACAGGGAATCATAATATCATATGCAACTATGTGTTCAAATATATGTAATATATGAACATTATTGTTGTCCCTAAACCGTGCTTGTTGCAATATTTCACAGTGCAATAGTTGAGTACTTTCAGAAAATTTGACTCCTAAATTCAGCACTGTTGCAATATTTCACAATACAATGCAATTTGTTAGCATATTCTTTTTATTGGGATTTGACTATTAAATTAGGGTGAATTCCATCCTTGGTAGTTGTAGTTTCACTTTATTTTAATCAGGTAATTATATTTAAATTTTGTACAATCAAATAACTACACTTTAATTTGATTTCAATTTGTTAACTTCGTCTAATTCAATTACTTTGATTGACGAAAATCTATGACATTGCATTCAATAAATGATTTCGGTCATTTATTTTAATGAAGTTATACTTATTTTTCTTCAGCAACTAACGATTACGTGTGATAACAATCATTTATTGATTGCCACGCCATCGATAATCATTTATGGGATTAGACAAAATTACCTTAATGAAATCAAATTAAAGCATAATTATCCGATTGAAATCAAATTAAAGTGCGGTTACCCGAATAAAATAAAAGTACAGTTACATGATTGAACTAGAACGAAAGTGTGCTTACGGCGAATGAAATTAACCCCTAAATGGAATTCAATTAGATTATTTTTGAAGTCTGATTCAATTAGAAATTAGAAATGAAACAGTTTACTTTATTACGCTGTTCACTGATGTTCTCATTTTTCTCCGAATGTTACTATCTACTTGTCTATTCATGGGTGAGGAATAGGGTAGTAAAAAACTTTCATGTAGACAATTGATAAAGTTGTCAAACTTGAGGAATTTTCTAGAAGTTAGGGGTTGGGAGGCAGCCCAATTCTGCAGATCTGATGATCTTTTATCTTAATAATAATTGACATAGCATGACCTTTTCTCTTTTCCTAGCTCCCTCACCATGCATATGAACTTAAACACAATGCACTGTCAAAGCATAAATCACTCTCAGATTCACTTTCCTCCTGGAGTTCCCCAATGAGGCCATATTGAATTGTCAAGCAGATCCACCACTAGTAGGTCCATCTCTCCTAGCCTTTAAATACCAAGTCTGGTTTCATTAACATTGATATTATACTAAATTTTCCCATCATCTAAATTCGAGTGTGTTGAAAATAATATTTAAAAGATATAAATTTGGCTCTATCTAACACCTTAAGCTTTTAGATCAAACGATTTAACTTGGTATCACAGCAGGCAAACCTAGATTCAAGTCTTGACATTGCCTATTTAAATGAATTGTCCACATGTTAGGCTTTAATTGGAAAAAAAAAAAAGGTAAATCCCACCTACATGTGCGGGAGTATGTTGAAGATAATATTTAAATGATATAAATTTTGTCCTATCTAACAACTAAAGCTTTTAAATCAAGTGATTCAATTGATTGTAATATTGTAATGCAAGAGTTCGGTTATGGTATGTAGGGGGGATTGTCATAAGCCATGAAGAATACTTCATCTGGGCTTTTCCATTACATCATGGTAATTTTTCTTTGTTTTTTATGTTGAACTTATAGAATGTTTCAGGTATATTCATTGACTTCATAGGTGATAAAATGGGATTTATGGTGTTGCATATTGTAATTCATGTTAAAATTCTATAATTTTTGGATTACCTAAATTCTTTTGTGCATTTTCAGAAGTAACTTTTCCTTTTGTGGGATGTATAATGAACCAGTTGTTCAGACACGACTCAAATTTCACTTCTGATTATAGCAGCCGAAACATTATATTCCAAGCATTAGAACTTAATTTTGTATTCCCTTCCTATTTAAGATTTTCCTTTAGGCAAAACACAGAATTGAAAATGCATATACATCCAATATAGTTGTTCTAATTTGAATTGTCATAACATATAATTAATTTTACGGGATAACCTGCTTTCTCTCCTGTAATGCTGATCGTTGAATTTGTTTTCTTGATGTTAGTTTGTAAGCTCTGCATTGAAAGAACCAAGCTTAGAGTTCGAGCTGCTACATCCCGTTTTAATAAAACGCCGGGTGATCCCTCATTTTACTGCCCCAGGAGGACGAAATGTGACACTCGAAGAGGAGGATTTGGTTCCTGCAGTGCTTATCAAGTTTAAACCTATTGAAACGGATGCTGTTGTTTTTACTGGTCTCTGTAATGAACTGCTCGAAATCATTGAACCCCTTAAAACTGATTCAGCGGTTCCTCCATCGTAATTTCTACTACTCAATACCTTAATAGACTCAAATGCATTGCGTGGAATGTGAATTTATGCAGAAAACAACTTCATACCATTGTATTTTGACTAGATATATGTTACTAAAATTTCTGGTTTTTCTATGTCAAACACACTGTCTCTCATTTTTCCCTATAAAAAATAGAATTCTGATATAGGTACGAGTTGAAATCTGCTCTCTGTTGGTTGTCACATCGTCTGTCTGTATTTATCTATATTACATATGTTATCTAAATTTTATTGTCTAAACTATAAAGTCTATACACAAATCAAGGTACTTTCCAACAAGCCAAATTCGTGTCAGGTGATTTATGTGTAGAGAGAGGAATAACTTGACCTGGTCTTGACTCGTTGCCATCTGATGTAATCGGATGTTTTGACCCAATTAACTACGTTGGAACTGGATAAATAATAAAAACTTTCCATTCCTAATCGAGCCACTTAACAGAACTCATGGCTGAAGTCCTCATGTCCATTAATTTTGTGCCGAAATTTCATCGATTAGGCTTTCGAATTTACACTTCTCGTTCAGCAGAATTAGTTTGTATTCATTGTCAAGATAATTTATTTCCATGATTTGATTGGTAAGAGGTTTATTTAGATTATATTTCATTGTTATTTGGTTGTTTTTCAACAAATTAATAAAATTGATGGAGTTTACTCCAATTGATGAATTCATCTCAGTATTCTACATGAATCAACGAGATTGAATTTGTATTTCTTATTTCACATGCTTTCTGACTGCATCACCATCCTAGATTCTGTACATATAGTTCATCTTTTGTTCCAATTTTTTTTAATGAATTTAATTTATTATCCAATCGAGTGGAACGAATCTATCAAATGTACATTGATCATAACTAAATAATTGATAAAATAATTCATGATAATATTGTTTAAATTATTCAATAAATTAAATACATATTGAAAAACGAAAAGGTAATGAATCTATCAAATATGATTAAATACATTTGAAAAATGAAAAGAAAGGCAATGAATGTATCAAATGTACATTTATCATATATAAATAGTGGAAAAAATAATTAATGATAATATTGTTTAAATTATTAATAAATTAAATACGTGTTGAAAAATGAAAGTATGGTATTATTGAAATAAT
>CAIGRE010123158.1:0-10355 GCA_903798275.1 Fraxinus angustifolia subsp. syriaca | reverse complement strand
AATAATAAATAATAATAATAAATAGGAAGGAACACACGAAACACGCGCACGGTTGAAACCTTCTGTTTCTTCAACATTTGCAAACAAAAAACCTCCAAAAACCCTAATTACTGCAATCCCAAAATCACTTAATTCGATCTCATTTTTCATTTCTTATACTCGTCGTTTACTGACAAACTCTCCCAATTCAAAATACTCGCACAACATATACAATTATTCATACGCACAGGATTTGATTTAATTGAATTCAGAGTAATGTCAGGTTCGGGAGGCTTCGCTGTGTCACGGAGCCATGGTGGAGACAGGTTTTACAACCCGCCGGCTGTACGTCGGCACCAGCAGAGGCTCTTGCAGCAGCAGCAGGTCTTACTGCAACAGAAAGAGCACCAAGACCAGTTGCCGTGGACGCCGGTGAATTCGGAATCTTCTTCCCCCGCTGCGCTGGTGGAGGCCGGAAATCGGAGTGAGTCGGATGATTCAACAAAGGCATTGTCTAGACCGTCTTCTGTCCGCTCGGCTTCGCCCCCCAGGCCAATGCCGGTGAATGTTACCAACTTGGATCGTTTAATGGAATCTGTTACTCCTTTCATTTCTGCTCAGAATTTTTCTGAGGTAGTAAAGAATTATGCTTTTTTTTTTTTTCTTCCTTTTCTCTTTTCTTGGATATACGCCCTGTAGCTTTGTTTTGTTTGCAGGCAAATGAATGTAAGAAAAGAAATAGAAGTTGTTCCAGTTTATGATTTCATGTTTTGTTATTGCATAAGAGATGAGCCGATTTTAAGTGTCTACTATTCAGAATCAATTGTACATCATTTTTTTTTTAAATTTAAACTTACAAATCAGTTGTCCTGAGTTACTTGTTGTTACGTTAGTACCAAAGGATTCACATGTAACACATGGGATTTGACATTAAATGGCTTGAATGCCATTTTTACCCATTCAGATTTCAGCAAATGCATTCTAAAAGGAAATGAATGTTCTGGATTGATGCATAAAAAGAATTGTTGTTAATTTGTGGCATTTGAAAAATTTGTAGAAATGTAGATAATGGAATATTGTGAAATTCGTCTGCTTGAAAAGATTTATGGAGAAGCTGGCTAGGTTTTTGGAATTGCAGTCTTTTTTGAAATATTTCTGAAATTAGTACTTGAATGGTCTTTAGTTCATATAATTTTCTACGATTTATGAAAGAGTAGTTTCTAGAAGGTCGTCAGATTGAGCCAATTTGGATCAATTATAGAAGTATTTTTCATCAACTTGTGGCAGTTTTGAAATATTTTATCAGTAAGGAAGCTCTTAAAAGTTCGTTAATTTGTGGAAGATTCTGTTTTGACAGTTGAGAGTAAGAAGAAGGAATACGCGGGAAGTAGAGTCCCATCCATTTTATTGCTTGGAGGATCTTTGGGAATCTTTTCGTGAATGGAGTGTGTATGGAGCTGGAATACCTTTGTTGTTAAATGGGAAAGACCCAATCACACAATATTACGTTCCGTATTTGTCGGGCATACAGTTGTACATAGACGCGTTGAAGCCTTCTTCATGTCTCAGGTGAACCTTAATAATATTAATCTTTGGTAATTAGTTATGTTCTCTTTAATTATTAGTTTTCTGAGTAAGATTTCATTGACCATTATCATATCTATTTCAGTTGTTTCTGTTATGATCATTATCGTACAATAATATTTCGGGTCAAAACGTGGCTTCTTGGCTTTTATCGAATGAGTTTACTGAGCTTCAGCACCTGTCTTTGAATTTCAAGAATTTGACGTATTTGGATCTTTCAACCAATAATTTTTCCTCCAATTTCCCATGGATGGATAACTACTCAAAATTGCAACACCCGGACTTATCTTCCAATAAATTCTTTGGCGATGTTGGGGATTCACTTTTTGGACACTTGCTGCTCTGATATAATAAGCAACTTTATTGCTAGTGGCATTTCCTGATGTTGGATTGTGAGATAAAGGACTTCCTTTCAAATCTCACTTCCTCAATTCCATTTAAGGATATCGATTTTCGATAAACACTTCTTCCTTTCCAATCTACTCAACCAAGCCAGTTGACTTGGTGGTATGGAAGAATGTAGCGACATTCGAATTGTTCGGCTGCACAATGAGTGTGAACCGGCTCGAATAAATTTCCATTTGACACAATATCGAACAAAAATGTGACCTACTACCAATGAACCAAAAAAGTGCAGTTCTCCCTTTGTATAACAACGAAGGATGAACTCATACAATGATACACCAGGGAAATAAGGTATTTAGCAAAAAAGGTTGATTCTTTTTATCTTCGTATTTTGTATAGGGCATTTCTGAAGGCATTGAGCATTGCAAACTGTTTTCTTTTGCAATTCACTCATCCGATCTTTTGTTAATGTTGACTCTTTGGCCAGCTGCTTGACTTCTTGCACCACATTTTCATGGACGTCCCCTGAGGATGGTTCTTTTTCAGTCTCCCAGATCACAAGCCGACTCCTAAATAATTACGGAGGTAGGGCTGTAGAGACAACCAAGATGTTTGCATAGAAGCAACCACTTCTAGTTTGTACAACCACAAGTGTCCTCCCTCGTGAACTTTTATGCCACCCTACATATTCAACTAAAGTATCCCTTTATTTTTCTACCACGAAGGATCTAAAAGGAAGTTTCTAATAGAAAGAAGGTCTTTTAGGTAACTAATAACTAAATATTATTTAATTGATGAAGATGAGAAAATTTATAACCACAATTTGTTAGTTATCGGTCCATGAAGATGCATAATTAAGCGAAACTTCTTGTTTATTGATCTTGCCCAGCGATAAAGAGGTGTTTTTGCTCTCATAGAAAAACGACTTCAAGGTAGGTTTTCCCCGTTCCTTTCTTGCCATGCTTTAGATAGCTCAGCTTTGTTTGTTTATGCAATGTCATTGCTACAGTAATAACTAATGATTTTTAGCTATCTTAGCTGCTCATCATGGTGGTAGACAAACCATGAATGAAGAATGGCTACTGCCTTACAAAAGTGCTGGAGATGAATATTTTTGAACTGTTACTGGCATCATCATTTGTCTCCTTTTGCATTCTTGAGGACTTGAGCAGTAAAATCAGGCATATGCTGCTGTTGAAGTTACCTTTCTGTCTTCCTTTATTTTGCTCTTACTTTCTCCTTTTATTCTTTGCTTGTTGAAGACTCTGTGTTAAAAGTTGCATACTCAATTCAATAGCAGCTTACTATTCTTGCATTTCTATGTGTGTGTTTAAATTCCAAGTATACTTAGGTTTATTAGATTAACATGAGAACTATAGATGCCAAACTTAGTGGAATTGTTAAAACAATCTTACCAATTTCTTTGAATGTGCTAGAAACTTTTTCTTGTGTATTATGGGGGTTTAATGCATCTATATTATATGAAATATTCAAGTAACTTATGTTCGTGTTTTTTGAGGTCTTCCTCTCCTTGTTCCCTATAAGGGAATGTTGGCGAATCTAAAGAAAGTAGCATCAGAGTTGACATATGTCCAAAAAGAGAGAGAGGTTATACAATCCTATATAACAGTACATGGACCATTCACCTCCTCACTATACTCAATGGCTCTGGCAACTAACGTTTTTCTAAATCCAACCCGAGGTTTTCTGTCTAATTTATCAGCAAGATTAGCACGCAGCATTGATCATGGTTGATTCTGGCAACATCAAGATTGTCCAGAGTGGTCATACGTCATCAAGAATAGTGGACAATAATAATCAAGATTTTGGTTTGAATCATGTTGTTACATACAGAAAGGATATGATAGAAAATATACCTCTTGAGGTTAAAATTAAACTTGCCAAAGAAGCAGTCATTGAAGGCATTGTGATCATCATTTAGCAAATTTAAACTGGCATGTTACAGAAGAAGAATTCAAATCTATGGAATTAATTTTCATGATTTTCTCCAAGTGTTATGGTCGTGTCAATATGCTTATACTAAGTAATGAAGTTGGAGAAGCACCTGATAGCCTGCCCTGAGTTGCAGGAATAATATTATCTCAACTTTAAGAACCCATTCAGATTAGATCCTTGGCAAGTCTTGTTTCTTCAGTTATTTTGGCTCTTTCTCTACAGATAATACGTTGATTATTGGTTGGTTGAGAAAGGTAGCGTCGAGCATGTTGTCATTGTTTAACTGCATTAAACATCCAAATCTGCGATGCTTCTACTATAGATTGCTTTGCAGTTCTTCTATAAGATTAGTACCGGTGAAAATTATAATTCTGGATTGTGCTGACTACTACGCTTTTCACATTACCATTTTTGCAAATGAAAAGCAATAAAAAAAAGCTGCCTACTTGTTTTGCACTAGACATTGTAATATTGAATTCTTTCCTTCTCCCCTTTCAGGAGGCCTGGTGAGGAGAGTGATGCTGAGTCATCTAGGGAGACGAGTAGTGCTGGCAGCAGCGATTGTGAAGCAGATAAACTATCCAAATCTGCAGTGGATGGATGTTGGAATCATCAGAATGCCCAGCAACCGAATAGGCTGTCAGCGAGAGATAAATTTGTCAGAATTTCATCTAGTGATGAAGCTGAAATTTCCAATTTGCCTGGATTACTCTTGTTTGAATATTTAGAACAAGAACAACCGCACCTACGCAAACCACTAACTGACAAGGTAGATTAACTCAGGATTAAAAATATTGAATTATCAGCTATTGTTTTCTATGTGCTGGTGTAGGACCTCAGTTGAATATCTTCCCATCGCCCCTGCAGGTTTCTATTCTTGCATCCCAATTTCCCGAGCTGAGACAGTGTAGGAGCTGTGATCTCCTCCCGTCAAGTTGGATTTCTGTAGCTTGGTATTTTTTTTACTTGCAAATTTATTTCGCGTTTCTTTATATTTTTTGATCGAGTCATTTATAACTCATCTTTTTCTATAAACAAATTTATGCAGGTATCCAATTTATAGAATACCCATGAGCCCAACTCTAAAGGATCTGGATGCATCTTTTTTGACCTTTCATTCCTTGTCCACACTATCTAGAAGTACTTCTCAATCTCTCTCTCTCTCTCTCTCCTTCTGGTCGAGCATGTCTTGATTGTTCTTTCCTTTTACTGTGCAGATAATTTTCCACCTCAGTTTCATGCTGCGAATACTAGGAAAGTCCGTGGCATCATTGACAAATCTTCAAGAATTTCTTTACCAGTCTTTGGCCTAGCTTCCTACAAGTTGAAAGGTTCACTTTTGAGTCCTACTGAGCCCCATGAATGCGAGCAAGAGAACTCTCTTTTGCAATCAGCCGACAACTGGCTTCGTCATTTGCAGGTGAACCACCCCGATTACCAATTTTTTCGCACTCACTACTCTCAGCGAAGATGATGGGGCCTGAAGTTTTCTCATGTTCCCATATCTTGTTGAGTGGGCATAAGTTGAGTGCCAATTTTGGTACTAAGACAAGATTTTTGGAAGCTAAACTGCTATAGAAAAACAACCCCCTCTCCACCAAATATCCTGGTGAAAATTGTGCAGTGTTGTTTAAGTTGTGGTTTTACTTTTTAGTTGTGTAAGATTCTTTCGAAGGCTGTATTATCAACAGAGTAGGTAAATCAGGCAGCGTCAGGTGGTGGCTGTTGATGTGCATGATAAAATTTTGTTTTTAACATGGGATATTGGGTGTTCTGCTCTAGTTTTGCTGTTCGAAGAAATAGAAGTGATCCCATCAGGAATCTCGATTGGCCTCTTTTTTTTTTGGTCGTGAAAGGGGGATAAGAGTGGTTGATATTGGTATATTAGTAGAATGGCTGGCTATGGAGTCAGTAATTAGATATCCCCAACTCTCTGATGATGATGAAAACTTGAACCTGTAGTCTGTACTAAAATGAATGTATAAAACCTATATCCAACTTATATTTTTCATAAAATGTCATTAAAATTTTATAGATTTTACCCTAATTTTACTGTAATTTCATTGCATTGTTATGTCTCTCTTGTTGAGATAACACTTTTTTTTTTTTTGGGGATGGAATTTGAATATTTAAACTCTCCATACGTTACGATTAGCCTAATAATTTGGATACTGAAGATTTTGAATGCAATTTTACTCGCGCACCGCCATTATGAACCAGGGTTAGATACCCCATTGCCATTTAAACTTCCTTAAATGTTTATTTAGCCCTTATTTTGTTGCCAATTTTTTTGGAAAAATATTGGTTTGAATAGTGAATTTTGGAGAATGTGGTTAAAAAGTAAAGAGTTTTGAGTTTGAGTTAAATTTTTTATTTTGTATAAATGTGATTGAAAATAAGTACGTAAAAAAATGTTACATTATCAGAGACTCAAACTTTTAAACGTTTGTCTAGCAAAATGTTATATTATCCATGGTTATGTCACTTACATTTTAAAAATTAATGTACTTGATGGCATTATAAACAGAATTTTTCGAAGTTGCATGCTTTAGATTTGTATGGTACATCAAAATTGCGAGTGATGGATAGGATGATGTATATATTGAAGTCGAAAGAAAACTTTTTTAAAGTAGCAACTCGAATAAAGTTTTTTAGGAAGTTGAGTGCTAACTAAGATATTTAACCCCTCAAGTCGACAAAACACTATACTCATGAGAGTAGGTGACCACTATAATTTCAAGTGGCTGAACCACTTTAAATGCAAATTGTGCTCTAGGGGCTGACGGGATGAATCGGATGATTATCCAACGCGGTCGGAGTATGTAACTACCATACCAATAGATGCCGAGATATTGCATTTGATATTGAAAACATAAAGGAAATAACTTGTCACAACTCAACACCATGATGACAGAAAACGAGCTTCAAACATGAAATCATTACCCGAAAATTGAAATATTTAAAAATTTGATTATTACAGACCATTTTCAATGCCTCCTAATTGCGTAATCAATATCGCATCTGGAATTAGGAATGAAAACATTCCATTTTCATTGAATGTAAACACTAAGAATTCAAAGAAAGAAGCATCAGAGTTGACATAGGTCCAAAAAGATAAAAAGGTTATACAATCCTATATAACAGTACATCGACCATTCACCTCTTCACTATACACAATGGCTCTGGCAACTAACGTTTTTCTAAATCCAACCCGAGAGATTCTGTCTAATTTATCAGCAAAGTTAGCACGCAGCATTGATCATGGTTGATTCTGTCAATAACTAAGAGTTGAAGAATGCGAACATCAAGATTATCCAGATGGTCATACGTCATCAAGAATAGTGGACAATAATAATCCCTGTATAAATTCGTATCTCCTGGCCTTCTCTTGACCACTGTCTGTTGATGGCGATGGTTGTATTCTGCAATCATCATGAAAATAAGAAAAGTGATTATACTTACCGAATATCAAAAGGTAGAAAATTCAAGAAAAACCGTCTGTTGGAATCAACAGGATAGAGTCACACCCTATTGATGCCTAAAGATACCTCCATGGTTATTGATGAAAGGACATATGACAAAGACAAGAAAATGAGAAAGGTAAGAGGTTTTTGAGAAATACATGATATGAAAATAACCAAAATGCACTCAATTTTGAGATCAAGATGCCAAAATGGAATGTAGTTTTGCACTTTTTACTTCTTCACTACCATGTTCAATATGCAAAAAAACCTTCGGTCCATGTTTGGTACATTAGAACCGGGTAGGACTAAATGAAATTTTTTTTAGCTTCTTATTCTTCCTTCATATTGTCGACTATCCAATCTCTATACCAATCACGCCATCAATGATTAATAAGGGGTTGTTTAACAAAACTTCTGATAAAAGTTTTAACGTATTTTGATGATGAAAGTTGTTGTCGAAAAGTTGATAAAAGTTGTGGATTCCATGAAATGTTTGCTTAAAATTAATTGTTGACTTTGACCTCAACTTTTTAGCAACTGTTTCAGCTCCCAAACAAGCACTAAATACTGAAGACATCTCATTCTTTGAGAGCTCTTTCACCTTATAATTGCGCTAATATTGCAAGACATCTTATAAGGTAGCATGAATTTTAATATGCATTTAGCATTAGGTTGAATTTTAATGTGTATTTTGCTATGATTTCTCTTTCATCTTCCTCCCATGGGACTACATGGAATGGCCCATGTTATCACAAACCTTACCTTACCATTCCTTCTCCTGATACCCAAACAAGAGGCAATGGAGGAACTTATTGTACTCCTGTATCCCAATGAGATATTTACACCTCTTTTATTTTAATGTCTTATCCATACTGATGCCGGAAAGCTATGGGAGAATTATAGGAGAAGGGCAAGAGAAGAGAAGAAGAGAAAGGAGGGAGATAGAATGAAGCAGGTAGAAAGGGGAGGAGTGTTAGACGGAAGGGAAGAGATAAGACAGAATTTGGGCAAGAAAATATCAATTATTCATTCATTCAAAGGTTACCAATTACATAGTATAAGACCCCTTTATATAGGGTTTCGAAAGGCTTATACTAAGTAAAAAAATACTACAAAAGGTAATAAATCAAACTGTAATAACATTTCCTAAAATACGCATTTAAATTTGAAAACTATTAATAATATCCCTTCTTATTCTCCATTATTTCTCCCCGGCTGAGAGATCTCGACTCCGGCGAGATAGACTGCAACTTATGCCTAAGAAGGGTGATATTTCTTCTTCACCAAATAACGGAACTATTCACATGTCAATAATTGAACCCGAAAAACATTCTCAAGTTTCTGATTTGACCAAGGGGGACGATATTTCCTTGTAACCAAGTAACGATAAGGAAATCTAAGAAGCCACAACTTGTGCAACTCATTTACAAAAACTATCACAGGATCCACTTAAGATGCCCAAGGTACTAGCACAATAGATTGGCCTGCAGAAATAAATGAGTGCAACAATGTTGGCTCGAATGTACCCCGATAAGACAATAATTCTACTATATTGAAAACAAAACCTCATTTAAGTGCGACAGCCAATCAAACAAATTAAGTTCAAGTAAGCAAGATCAACTTCGGCATTTAAGTGAGGATAGGTGGCCTGTTTGATTTAGGTTGTAACACTATGGATAATTCCTCATTCTTGCTATCAAAATATTCAATTGGCTCGACAACGAAAACTTCATTATACAACTAGATTCGGGAGGTGATTGTTTGGACTAAGATGATATACCTAGCTTATGGCATGCTTGACGAAGATGGAAGGATATGTTCCATAGGTTAGCCTGTTGGTAAGAGTCATCTAGAGATTGGAATGCAGGAATATTATTAGACAAGATTTCAGGATTCGAACCATTGATAAATCTAGATGTTGTAATGTGGGGCGCCTCATAAATATAACAATTGTTCAATAACTCTTCATAATGGGATAGATACGCACTAACAGTGGACGTACCTCGCCTGCAGTGCAAAAAGAATTGATTTAACAAATGAATTTTGTAGTACACAAGGGCATATTTATCACTTAGATTAGAATTCGTTTCATCTCATCCCACAAAGTGACAGGACGCTGACCTAGGTAATCACTATTACGCAAAAATGTTTTCCAATAGCACATAGCAAACCCGACAAGTGCCATATTAGCATGATAAANTTGTGAAAATAAACAAAACTGTTCAAGAGACTTGAGTCAATCAAGAAAAGAATTGGAATCGGTGAGACCATCAAAGTCCCATAGTTGTAATCTAGATGGAGGATAATACAAGGGATTAGGGGAATGGGAATGCATAGTGTCGTACTGATCTAGGGGTGTGTTGTAGGTGTCAACGTTGTTATATGAATTGTATGTGATATGACATGACATTTTTTTAAAATTTAGAAATATGAAATCGTACCGGCCACAAACACTTTAATAAAATCAGAGCTTTCAAATAACAAAATCCGTATACCTCACTAGACTAGTTGCGCACATAGTGTCCAGATCCAACGCAACGAAAAATTAGCCGTGTTGTGAGATTAACTGGAAGCTGCCCGAAAGATTCTAGCTGGTTCTACTATAGAAAAGACCGAAGGATCCAATGCTCAATTTGATGTTCAGGTTCAAAACCAGAAGAAAACCAAATTATGTTTCTTCAGTTCCTTGTAGTGACCAAGTGAGTTGTTGAGACTGAAACTATTGTGGAGAATAGCAATAATTTGGTTGAGGGGACAAGGTGGATGTTGCTGGCGGCAATATAGGTGTTGGCGGAGTGACGGTTGCAGTGGTAAGAGAGGCAATTCCAATTTGAGCTTTGTAGAGGTATGGGTGGCGACGATTGCTCATGGTGGTGATGAAAATAGAGGAGCTTGTATGGGTGGTGGTGTGCAGTGGGAGGCAACGACACTGTTCAAGGCGGCGGTATGGGCGAGACAAGTGGTGGACGTGGTAAAGCGTATAATGGAGGGATTGTGTGTGTGTGTGTTGGGGGGGGGGGGGGGGGG
>CAIGRE010123150.1:0-18240 GCA_903798275.1 Fraxinus angustifolia subsp. syriaca | reverse complement strand
AATAAATGTATAAAATACACTTGTCAGTTATCCAATTTTTAATAGCATTGCTCAGCTACTCACTCCAGATCATTGCAGGGAATATTTTTAGTTCAGGATTATATGGCAGATTTACACAACCAGATGATGTATCAACTCCATGATATTAATGATCCACATAAGGTAAATGTGTATCCATATGTTGAGCTTTCTTTCTTTCTTAATGTGGTCTAGTAATGAAAATAATTCACAGATTCCTATTCACTTTACAGGTAATTATCAAGATGAAAGTTATTTCTGGGTCGCTTCTGAAGACAAGACAGCTTAAGAACAGTGGGTTTTTTTTTTGGATGAGTAGGATATCTTTATATATAAACTCTAAATTACATGTAGATTACATATTTTTTCGTTACCTGGAAGTATGGTATTACATTTGCGGAAGATAGTGTCTTCAATATTTGGACCGATTCTTGTGACCGAGTTTAATTTATGTTTTTTGAGTTTTAAAATGAAGGAATTTATTCCATTTGGAGAAGATAGCGTCTTCAATAGCTGGGCGGATCCCATTTGGCAACATCTATACATCGTTGCAAAAGTGATGATGCGATAAACTCTCTGTGTTGCAAAATAAATTTGATTACAAACATCACTTGTTACATAAATAATTGTACTACAAATTTTGAATATCTTAAAATATATTATGTGACATATCGAATGCATTGTAAATCATATTTCCCGAGAAACATAACTTGTTATTAAACACATATCACTATGACTGTGCTGTTGCAAGATAGTATTGGTAACAAAAGTTGTATTTTTAAAATAATATTTGCAACAAATATGTCTTTCGCAAAAATTGACTTGTCTTCCTTTTAATTTTTCGTAACAAATATAAGTGGCGACCACATTATGGCGATAAATATCTTGTTGCTATTTCTTACTTTTTGTGTCTAACAAGTAATGTTGTAAATTTATTAACGCAATGAATAAGTGAAATTTGTCGCAAATTACCTTCCGTGACTCATAGAGCGAAAATACCCGCAACAACCATCTTGTTCTCGCTAAATTACTTCTACAACAAAATCTCAATTTTTGAGACATTTTTTTTNTTTCTTTAATTCAAAGCAAGATAGAAAACTTCCTATCTTGAAAATAAAAAAAATTGTATTCTCATTTTTGAATTGTGTAATGACAAAGCAGTATATGTTATTCGATTTGATTATAGAGTTTTGATTATACCGTTTGATAATAGTCATATATTTGTATGAATGTAGCCTATTACTTCTTGTCAGTATTTCAGAAGAATATTGAATTATTACTCTTGGAAAAGTATAAATTTAAAACAATATCCAGAAGAATATTGTGTTATTACTATGAATCAATACTATACCTTAATATTTTTATGTTGTTCTTGTACAGTAACGATTTTATGCACATCAATTTTTTATAAATTTGTGTTAATACTCAACAAGGAGCATCGTACTCGTTATCTATATTTCAAAATGTTACTATGTTGTTGCTTCTAACAAAGCATACCCGAATATGAATAATGTTATGCCTCATTTCCAATGCTCTATATGAGAGTGCCACATGGACAGCGAGCCACGTAAGCGGAAGGTCAGTAAGGAGGCCAAAACGGTAAAAGGAACAAACATCCGAAGTCCTTTCTATGAGGACCAAAGCTGATGCTGAACCACACCCCATGGGAGGCTCTGAAGCAAGAAGCCCAGGTACTTACAAGACGTCTGAAGCTCAATAGAGTCAATTGAAGGAACAGAAAGTGATGTGAGGCTTTAGTGTAGGATATCCGGCCACGTGGTTTTGATCCAATGGTCACCACGTTGGCCATGACAGTAAAAATAGCCTCTTCTTGTAAGAAATAAGGGTTGGCATCTTGATAAGAAAAAGACCAAATAATGTTTTGTTTGTGTATTATTTTTTAAAATATTTTTGTTCAATAAAGAACGTAAACTTGTGGTAGGGACAAGAATGACAACGAATAGGTTACCAGTTGGTTGGTGAGAGCCATCATAAATGAGATTCAGCTGGCAGTTTCTGGTAAAACCTTCACTCCCCAGATTCAGCAGGCAATTTCTAGCACATCAGGTAATACAGAGTGATGCGTTTGATTTATAGGATTCACTGTTAATATGCGGCATAGTGAGGTTGGGAAAGATTTGGTGCAAATGAGAACGATTTATCCTAACCAATGATTGTAGGTATACACATAAACAAGATTTTGAGATAATACGTATTCGCTTTAGACGACTCTGACAGGACAGCTTGATATACATCTAGAAGGTTGATTCTTGATGCTTAGTCTTCAATATTTGATTAGGTGTACATAGTGCTCTATTTAATCTGTGCATTTTGGTTCTTTTCTCTTCCCTTTTAGATTTAAAAAAATAAAATAAAAATCGAAGTCTTCTAGTGGAAAAAAGGCAAGAAAGAATTAGTAAATGTCAGGCAGCGTTATCGATTCGTACATTTAACAGAAACAAAATAGTCTACGACATTCTATGACTTCGCCCCATATACAAGTTTTCAGCGAATACGAAAACTTCTTAAGCAACGAGGATGAAAAGGCATCACCTTGGAGCAAACCTCACCAAATCTTTTCATTCAATAGATTCAATGAAATAGAAAAAATCAATTGAGGATGCTAACTAGTCCTTTAGCACAATCTCAGCAATTTTTTCTTGACATTCGCCATCAAAAAACAGTTGATACTACAAGTCTCCAACAATCAATGGCTCAATGCATATTGATTCTACAAGTCCAGCTTTCAAATTTGTGTTTTGATCTTTCACCTTTACATTCCTTTAGAGTAGAGAGGTTGTTGCCTTTGGCCCTTTGTGCATCTGACATTGACTTGTGATTTTCAGTAGATTTTTTTGTTTGACATTTTATTATTCTTCCTCAGGTTTAGGATTGCATAGTCTACACCTGCTGATGAGGAAGCAAAGAAGAAGGCTAGAGGTGCTAGGTTTGGATCTGTTGACAATACTGATTCGGCAGAGGAAGGGAAAAAGAAAGCAAGAGAAATAAGGTGGTTGATTTTGATAGTGGTTAAAATAACACAGTAGACTGTGTACAACTATTAGTGTAGAAATCTTTTATACTGCAATTAAGTGGATTTGCAAGGCAACTTTTTATTTAGTCTAGGTTGTGTTTGGAATTTGTAATGTTTAAGTGTGTGGATTCAAAATTTTGTAATGAAATTTTCAATGTTTATGCAATTTCAAAATTTGTTCATAAGGAGTCATTTTCAAATTTGCCAATCAATTTGTATAAATTGGTGTTAAAAAAATCCTTACGGCAATGTTTGACCAAAATTGCCGTAGAGAGATACAACAACGTTTGTCAAATGTTGCCGTTAGTCTTTTGCAACGTTTGACAAACGTTGCCAAAGATTTTCAACAACGTTAAAAAAACGTTGCCGTATCTCTCTACTCTACGACAACACCTCAATTTGCAACACACGTCCAAACGTTGCCGTAGGCTAATTTTGTTGTAGTGTGGACAGCAAGCCACATAAGCAAAAGGTCAGTAAGGAAGTCAAAGGAAGGCCAAAACGGTAAAAGGAACAAATGTCCGAAGTCCTTTCTATGAGGACCGAAGCTGATGCTGAACCACACCCCATAGGAGGCTCTGAATCTAGAAGCCGAGGTACTTACTAGACGTCTGAAGCTCAATAGCATCAATAATAATTGAAGGAATAGACGATGCTGTGAGGCTTTAGTGTAGGATATCCAGCCACGTAGTTTTGATCCAACGGTTACCACATCGGCCATGACAGTATAAATAGCCTCTTCTTGTAAGAAATAAGGGTTGGCATCTTGATAAGAAAAAAAACCAAATAAATGTACTAAAGACTCTCGACAATTCAACACAATAGCACTGAGCAATTCCTCCATTACTCTTTTACAATGTTGTTGAATACAAACTAAAAGAAAATTTATTATTATTTTCAATATACATCCAAGGCCCTTCTTATCTATCCTTCCACATATTCTATTGAATGAGAAGAGAGATTTATTTTTTGTTTTCTTAGTTTCGCAATCGTTGATAGTGCGGTTGTCATCCAATCACACCATCGAAGTCCGAAACAATATCGTCTCTTATCGGAAAGTGGCTTCCTCGTCCATCCCAAGCTGATTACTGTACTTGTTCTGGTAAAAATGCATCGGATTCGTACTTGACGTGGCAAGAGTGGGCCCGACATCTGTGGAGTTTATGTTTTGGGGTCAATAGATTGGCACCGTCTATGAGAAACCATACAGTTAACCACAAAAATATATGGATGGAAGGCTAGGTAACAAGTGAGAATTCGGAGTGTTAAAGACTCAAAACCCTTGAAGAAAGGAAGAAAGTTGACATTAAGTATCTTGGAAAAAGGTTAAGTTTGAGTGATGAAAGTGCCCCTAGAAGGACAAGGGAATACCCTAAAGAAGGGAACCTCACAAGCTTCCCCAGTTGCTCGTCCAAGACCTCCAGCACGAAATGAGGAGGATCCAGAGGTGGGGACCGGGTCATAGCACAGCTTACTAAGGAAATGGCTATAATGGCTACCAACATGAGGAATATAACCCAGCAGTATCACGTCCCTCCACACACAGCTCATAAAGATGCTTTTCCAGAGACTCGGGGATATTATCAGGAGGAGGAAGAGGTTCAAAGTCAAATGGCCAGACATTACTATGCCGAAGTGGAGGCTCCTTGAGAAAGAGAGGTCGAGGTGGATACGTCGACTAACTATGCTTCGGAAAGGCCATACGAAGCTCCCTTCAACTTTTCTTCGAATTACTAGCCAGATGATAGACCCCAAAGGTTGGTCAGCGTCTTCGACATGATAAGTCCAAGGCCGCCTAGAAATAGGCAGGATCATTCACCGTAAATGCCTAGAAATAGGCAAGCTTATCCTCCTCCTCAAATGCTTAGAAATAGGCAACATGAAGAACAATACCCAATTTATCATGAAGAGCCTCAAGTTTGCACCCCTAAAAATAGGCGCGAAAGGAAAGACCAAACTAGGAATGAAGCATGACCCTCTCAACCACCACCCAGACCTACTAGAGGGAGGATGAGGACTCAGATGAGCCTCACAGGTCTTGCGACCTTGAAGATAATGATGAACATTCACCTTTCTCTGAGGCCATAAGAAACGTTCCCATGCTGAACCACTTTACTCTCCTAAAGATTCCCAAGTCTGATGGGAGATGTGATTCGACGAAGAACATGAATAGCTATAAAACCTATATGAATCTAAAAGAGGCCACTCCAACAATGAAACGCAAAGCTTTTCACTTGACTCTAAGTGGGGGTACTGAAGTTTGGTATACGAGGCTACCAGAAAGAAGCATCCAAAGCTGGCCTAACCTAAAAAAAACATTTTTGAAGCACTTTGCAAGAAGCAAAGTAGGGAAGAGGCCTATCCAACAGTTGCAAGACATGCGACAGCAAAGAAGTGAGACACTGAAAAGTTTCTTGTCCTGTTTCACTGATGAAATGACTTATTGTGTACAAGTCATGGATAAGGAAGCATTAACTGCTCTAAGAGAAGGATTGGACATGAACTCCCTCTTTTGTAGGGATGTGCAGAACAAAGACCAACCACCTATAATGCCCTATTAGAAATGATAAGGCACGAAATTCTCAATGAAGAATTGAAGGATCATAGTAACAGGGCTAGCCAAGGCCTTCCACCTCTTCAGATGTAAATGGAAAGAGGCTTAACTTCCCATTTAATGGACAACCAAGCGTCTTTGAATCATCAACAAGAGCTTGTGTGGCAACAATCAATGTGGTACCTATCTTAGCCTATGAGGAGGTCAATCCTGGTGCTGAAATGCATTGGCATCATCCTTACTCAAGGCACCCACAAAGGGGATGAAGTAGGGGACGAGGTACTGAACATAGAAATAGGGACGAAGTACCCAACTATTTCTCGTATTACCTGCCCCATGGACATCGTACGAAGAACTGTTGGGACGTCGTAAGACACCCTAGAACTAGCATCAAGGAAGTGGAAAATGCCCCCAGGAAATGCTCCGTATAGATCCAATCAACAGCCTAGGAATAATGAATAGCTTTGGCCTAACAGGAACGACCCTCCAATTAAAGGAAATATGATACGAAAAAAGCTCGAGAGGGTCAGACGGAAAGATAGAGTCCCCAACCTAACAACGAGCAGGAGCCTACAACTTTTACCCTGGAAGACACAATGGGAGTACATTATCCACACTGTAACACCCTAGTAGTGAGGGTTGCCATATCCCGTAATGGCCTGAAAAGAATGTTAGTGGATAATGGGAGCTCAGTCAACATCATATTCGGCACCACATTTGATAAAACGAGAGATGACCACGAGCTAGCCCCAATGAGTTCCCTCTTGTATGACTTTACGGGAGATAGCATCATCTCAAGAGGCAAAATTACCTTAGCAATAGAAATGGGGACTGAACCTCAAACTTCTCGCCACTTCATGGAATTTTTGGTGGTTGATAGCCGATCTACTAATCATGAGGTACTTGAGAGACCTGTGTTGAAGGAATTATGGCCAGTCACATCAATTCATCACTTGTGCATAAAGTTCCCAACATAAAATGGCATTGCCACTGTTCAAGGAGCTATAGAATGCTACTCCAATTTCCTAAAGAAAGCGGAGCCAAGATCAATCAATGTCACCTTCGTCGACATCGACATGAGTGACCTCCTTGAATAAGGGAAAGACGTCGTCATGATTGAGGTCCCTAAAGAAGGTGGCATCATCGGTGTCGTACAAGCCCCTGAAGAAGGGATAGCTGCTGAAGAAGCAGCTTACTTGGAAGAGATGGATCCTCGCATCATTGATTGCAAGCCTCATGCATCCACCATGGAGGAATTGGAGACCTTCTCAGCAGACCTTATAAATCCATCAAAATGCCTATAGGTGGGAAGCAATTTTCCATTAGAAATGAAGGAGTTGAAAAACTTCTTACTAAAAAATATTGATGTTTTCACTTGGAAGCACAACGACGTGGTTGGCATTGACCCAAAGGTTAGCTATCATCACTTAAACATAGATCTAAAGGCTACAGCACATAGGCAAAAGAGGAGAGCCCTCAACCTGGAAATATATGAGGCTCTTAAGGATGAGGTTAAGAAGCTGATTGATAATGGGTTCATATGGGAATCGATATATTCAAAGTGGGTCTCAAACCCAATACTAGTAAAGAAGCATAATGGGAAGTGAAGAGGAAGTGGAAAATGTGTATAGACTTTTCAAATTTAAACCAAACTTGTCCTAAAGACAGCTTCCCACTTTCTAGAATAGATCAACTTGTGGATTCAACTGCTAGGCATGAATTTCTTAGCTTCGTGGATGTCTACCCAGGATATAACTAGATCCCCATGTTTCCAGCAGATGTGAACTCTTTTAACCAGAAAATCTTATGTTTAAGGGCCTCAAAATTTCCAGGGCCAGCCTGAAGAATGCCCAAAGAAACCATGTAAGAAATATATAGTGTAAGAATTTCCTCTGTGAAGAAAAATAATAATACCGATAAAAGGTCGACTTAATGAACATTTGAAGTAACCCTTAGCTGAATCATTTATTTAAATTAACAGACTGGTGCTAAACTAATAATGTTAAAGATCCAACCTCTAAAAGTGTTCCCAAAATAATTCCTTGTAGCATCGTTTACTAGAATGACCACATCATTTTGTTGAACCCTTTCTGAGGCATCATGTTAATATTAGATATATATCATATATTTTCAAATCCCAAAAGCCATGTAAATATTTAATAGTCCACAATTGGGCGTTTGGGTAAGTGTGCATGCAAATGAGAGGGTCAAGCCCATCCACGAGGCTATGTTGGCCTTGGTTTTATCAGTAATCGGTTGCATCCGCCACCTTCATGGGATCCCCTTAAACATAGAAGGACATCCAAATACGAAAATGCTAAGCTTTACCATTTCATTCTAGCTGAAGAAAGAAGGGCACGTGCCCGTCGCAAAACAATGGATTTTCCAAGAATAATTTTATGTTCTCCCCATTCACCTGAAAACGAACCCATTAAAACCCAAGGCCTCAGACATAATCATCATCTCACGAAGTGTTCTTTGCAAAATAAATAAATCATCAGCGTACAGTAAACGAGCAGGTGCCATGACTCCTCGTGAAGAGGACATGGGTTGTAGAACCCCCTATGAAGCCAAGCAAGAAATGTATCTTCTAAGAAAGTCCTTTGTAAAGAAAAATAATAATAGACATAAGAGGGTCGCCTTAATAAACATTTCAAGTAACCCTTAGCAGAACCATTTATTAAAATTAACTGACAGATGTGCTGAACTAATAATGGTAAAGTTCCAACTTCTAAGTGTCCCCGAAACCATTCCTTGTAGCATCCTTTACTAGAACGATCACCTCATTTTGCGGAACCCCTTTTTGAGACATCACGGTGCTCTTAGATAAGTAGAATATATTTTATTTGAAAGAAATAATTAAATTGGAATAGTTGGTGGAGTGATAAATGATGTGGAATTTATATGGGAGGTTGGCGTTCAAATCTCAAAAGTCATGAAAACCCAAAGTCTCTCACATATTCTTCATGTCTCGAAGATCTTCCTTCGCAAAATAAATAAATCATGAGCACATAGTAAATGAGCAGGTGCTATGACTCGTGTAGAGGACATGGGTTGTAGAACCCCTCTGAAACTAGGAAAGAAATGTATCTTTTAATTCTTTGCAATGAAAAATAGTAATAGAGATATAGGGTCGCCTTATATAACATTTGAAGTAGCCCTTGACATAAAAATTTATTAAAATTTATTGAGAGATGTGCTAAACTTATAATGTTAAAGTTCAAACCTCCAAACGTGTCCCCCAAAATCATTCCTTGTAGTATCCTTCACTAGACTAACCATCTTATTTCGTTGAACACCTTTATGAGGCGTCATTTTATTATTAGGTATATGTCATGTATTTTATTCGAAAGAAAAAATTAAATTGTACTAAATTATTTGGAAAAAAAGAATTAAATTCTGAGGCCTCTTTGATCTAAATAATTTTTTTTTTATTGTTATTATTTTCAGGTTTATTTCTGTCAAACTATCTAGGAAAGTAAGACTATTGGAGACAGTTGTCGGATGAATTAGTGAAATAGTAAAAACAACTAATTTCTGCTCAATTCTAACTTATTAGTGGAGGTTATAATTTGTTTCTATGTACATAAGCTTCTTTACCTTGGAAAATTTACAAATCATTTTCGTCTTTTGAACTCTATAAGAAAAGATTTTATAATTATTTTTTTTGGTATGTTTGTTCTTGAGTAGAACTTGAGAGTTCTGAAATTCGTTTGTTATTGCACAAGTGATTCGATCCTTGTATCACGGAAGTGATTGTCTACTAAAATCGTAGCAGTTAAAAGCGGACTATTTCAGTTTAGGAATTCAAGCTTCCACGAGTCTTGATCTTTCTTACTTTCAACATTTTATTGTTTGGAAAAGGTACCGACAAATAATTTTTATCCTAAAGTTTCCACCAAACAAATGTTTATCAAAAGTGTTTAAGGCAATTTGAAGCTAAAGCAATGCTATCCTCAATATTTCTACAATTGAAAAGTTTGAATATATTAGGTGTCACAATTCTCACCGCTATAATTGCCAACCTGCTTTCCAAAGTCAAAGAGAAAGTATGAACAGGAAACTGCTATGCACAATTGGTCAAAACTGATATGGTGAATTTGCCTTTACAAGATACCACCTAGTGTAGAACTATCTTGTGGAGAAGAATGTGTTCATCTTAATGTATATGTGGGGTGTTGGTCCCAATCGAGTTTGTCAAAACATTGAAAAACCAAAAGCGTTTGTAGAAAGTAAATCTCAAAAATCAAAAGTTATCAACATAAGATTTTTCACGCACGAAACGCTACTCACCCGATGATATTGCTCTAAATCCACTAAAATCAGTCAAGAAGAGTACAGTACAAATGTTCGAAAAATTTGGAGATTTTTTCTTGATTTTCGTGGTTTTCAGTCTTCATCTCACACAAATTCACCACAGTACACTCCACCCAATCTCTCAAAATATACACTAAGTATAATATAGAAATCTGCTCAAGATTACAGAGATTGAACCAAAGAAGAAAGAATGAAAAATACAAAGAGACAGATAAAACCCTAAGTAATACACACACTCATTCAACAAATATGTGAAATCATGACAAAGAGGCTATTTATATGGTCCAGTCATTTTACAGATCGATGCCCAAAATTGCACCAGGTGTAAGGCCGGATTTCATCAACCTTCACAAAGTTAAATGCATGTTTTCATAATGCGAGTTTACCTTCGTGTTTGGGCTCAAATTCACAGCCCAATGAAAGAAATAGTGAGGTATCTCAAAAATTTAACATGGGCCATTAATTTCGATCAAATTACCTTTATGAAAGGACTTATCAAAGGAGGATCAAGGCAAGTATTGAATTTTAAAATGTTTTGCAAAGTTTACCATTTTATAATTATCTCAAATATATAAAGAAATAATCACTACAGATATGTTAACAAGAATAATATTTTTTGAATTGACATTTTAATATATATTTTTGGAATTTCACGGTCTTCTCCACTGTTTTTAACGTTTTATATTTTTCTCTGTGAACCAAGCATTATAATTTTCTGTCTTCATTTACTGGAAAGTATTGGAAAAATTGTCACCTATGGATTATATCCATATTTCAATTTGAGAATTTTATTATCGACTACACAAGTTTATTCACCTTAAACATGTAAGCACTCAAGTCTAAAGAATCAATTTTTTCCCTATGTTTTGACTAAAAATACAAATAGAATTCGACAATCGAACGACAAATGATGCTACCGATTCTGATGATGACTTCTTCACAATAATTCTCGAAAATCACTAGGCGAAAAAAAATAACACAAAAATTATAATTAATAAAGCATTTTTTATAAATAATAAACATTTGATATTTTATTGCAGAATGATCATAATCAATAGATTTATTGGAAGTTGTTACAACGCAATGAAAAGAGTCGAATTAGCTAGGGTTTTGCCAAGCGAGCAGCCGCGGCCAGGGCATGATGGCAGCACTTAGGGTCATATCCAAACTCATGTTCGCAGCACGGAGGCAGACCAAATGCATGACCACCATTCAACAAAGCCATGGCAATGGTGACTAGTAAAGCCACCACCACCATCTTCTTCATAACAAATTTCTTAAGACCTTCCATATCAATACTCTTAATTCAAAAAAAAATTTCTTCTTCTTCTTATGTAATTTGTGTGAGAGTGTCTATAAATAGGTGGATCTACATTCAATGATCAGAGATTCTATGCATAGACATATTCATTATATATGCTAAATTCATAAAATTACAACCAGACTAAACTGTGTGAATATTGATATACAAGACCGCTGTACAGGTAATCCAGCCTGTAATATTCTGTAGTATTAATTATTGTTAATAAATTAGTATTTGTGAATTGCCATTGTTGCCATTTAGTCCTAATTATAACCTATAAATATGACATAATCGTTTTCAATAAAATACACATAACAGGATATTTATTACCACGAGTACCTAGTCAATGAAGCAATAAAAATAGATTTTTTTTCTTTAATTCAAAGCAAGATAGAAAACTTCCTATCTTGAAAATAAAAATTTTGTATTCTCAATATTGTACCAGAATATTTTTATGTTGTTCATGTACAGTCACGATTTTATGCACATCAATTTTTAAAAAATTTGTATTAATACTCAACAAGGAGCATTGTACTCTTATCTATATTTCAAAATGTTATTATGTTGTTGCTTCCAACAAAGCATACCTTAATACAAATAATATGAAGAATCTTGAGTTATTGTTACTGAAGAAATTTATATAATAAATATTCAATAAAAATATTATTTGGTTATTCATGAAGAAATCAAAATCTCATACAAATTAATATTCTAAAATAATATTATGTTAGTCCCAAAGATTAACTAAATGCAAGTATAAATCTAACAACTGTGTTAATTCTCCTATAGAAACAATTTATATACAAATATTTCGACATCCTGGAAGAATATTGGGTTATTGTTTTAAAGAATTGTTTTATTCATATTAGTATTTAAAAAAGTAAAAATAAAATACCTAGTATGCTTATAGTGTTCAAAAAATATAGTTGTATACAAAATAGTCAAATATCTTCAAAAAATATGAAAGTTTTCTTGAAGAAACGCGATATACATATTTAAGCATTCTACAATGTTTTTAATGTTATAAAAGAGAAAATAAAAGTCAATAAATTTGTGTCATATTGAGAACTAGCCCTATACTCATAGGGAAGGATTAAGAATATAATGGTAATTGTTTCTAGTGTCGTAGGAATACAATTGTCATTTACTAATAAACTTACCATTTATAACACTCTTCACTGCATGACATATTATAAAATATGTGCATCGTTAAAACCTTATTTTATATAAATCAAAGAGGATAAAAAGTCAAACGAAAAAAAGTATAGTTATTTTGGAGTATTAAAGATAAATGTTGCATCATTAAAACCTTACTAGAAAACCCCAGTTGAATAAAACCTAAGCTAATGAAAAAAAGTACAGCTACTCCCGGATATTGATCACTAAAAATCTTTGAGCCGAAGCATACCAATCTTGTGAATTAATTTCTTGAATGTAGATGTTGGGGTGATTTTGTAAGTGAATTGATCACATTGTCACTTGAACGAATTTGTTGAATATTAATGTCGTCATTTTTTCGAAGCTCATGTGTATGTAATAATTTTGGAGAAATATGCTTCGTCCTATCACATTTGATATAACCTCATTTGGGTTATGCAATACATGCATCATTATCTTTATACAAAACATACCGCATATATTGATGGCCCATATAGAGATTTGTTATTGAAACAATTTTATTACTTTACTAATGTTAGAATCATGCATCAATATGGGAAAAGTACAAAGACATAATACCAACACAAGATAGATTAAAACTGTAGGGATTTATGTAAACAATATAAAAAGAAAAAAATTAAATAACGAATAAAATCAAATAACAGTAAAAAAAATAAAATAAGAGTAAAAGTANACTAAAATTAATTAAAGTAGTAATCAAATTAAAAATTAAAATAAAAGCAAAAAAATTAATTAAAACTAGCTAAATACAATAGTCCCGAGCAACGACGTCAAAATTTTTTTCGTTTGATTTTTAACAAGCGAACGGGATTGTGAACAAGCAATAAAGTATTGAATAGAGTATCGAACCCATGAGGACTACGTATTTGAACGAGTAAAATTAATTACAACTTTAATCAAATAGCAAAGAAATTTTATTTTTCTATACTAATCCCTAAATTATCACTAAACTAATGAAAATATGTAAATGTGTTTTTCAAATATGTTAGATTCATTGCTAAGATATCAAATCTATTCCCCTCATGTGATCCTTCTATCTCTCGATAAAACATGGAAACACGATAAATGCATTAACAAATACTAGAACACCTATTGAAACCATATAAAGTATAGAGGTATATCTCTATCCTCTATCGAACATTACAATATTTATTATATTGTGCTTAAACCCTATTGTCTCTCTCGATAACAATAAAATTCACTAACAATTCAATTTGTAATCAACCAATTAAAAATAATGATAAAGTAATAAACATCCACAAATCAATTCAAATTAAAGTCAAAATAATTAGTTATATCATAACAAGGGTTCATCTCATCCTAGCAATGTGTAAAATTCGCCTAACATATCGAAACTACAAGAAGTCATATTTAAGTGAAAAGACATAACCCGAATTTTTGATAAATTGAGAAGATAAAGATGAATCTTGAATCTCTTCAATGGTTTTTCGATGAAATCACCCCTTGCGCCTTCTATTCTTTGCCCAAAAAGCAAGTTTGAATCTTCACTCAATTGAATTCTTGCAACTCCCCTTTAATTATCTCACAAAAACTATGAATTCTCCTCTTTTGATGATAATAATTAATGAATATTGCAGTATAATATGTATATGAGTGGTCTCCTAATATGTGTTCTGCTGTTATGTATTTGTAGGATTCGAAAATTAGTGCGTTAACACTAATTCCATCCAATTGTCACCTAAAAATCTTTCAAGTACCATCTTTTGGCACGAATCAACTATTGAATATTTTTGTTGTAGTGTGGACAACAAGCCACATAAGCAGAAGGTCAGTAAGAAGTCAAAGGAAGGCCAAAACAGTAAAAGGAACAAACGTCCGAAGTCCTTTCTATAAGGACCGAAGATGATGCTGAACCACACCCCATAGGAGGCTCTGAATCTAGAAGCCGAGGTACTTACAAGATGTCGGAAGCTCAATAGCATCAATATTAATTGAAGGAACAGACGGTGATGTGAGGCTTTAGTGTAGGATATCCAGCCACGTAGTTTTGATCCAACGGTTACCATGTCGGCCATGACGGTATAAATAGCCTCTTCTTGTAAGAAATAAGGGTTGGCATCTTGATAAGAAAAAGACCAAATAAATGTACTAAAGACTCTCGACAATTCAACACAATAGCACTGAGCAATTCCTCCATTACTCTTTTACAATGTTGTTGAATACAAACTAAAAGAAAAGTTATTATTATTTTCAATATACATCCAAAGCCCTTCTTATCTATCCTTCCACATATTCTATTGAACGAGAAGATAGATTTATTTTTGGTTTTCTTTGTTTCGCAATCGTTGATAGTGCGGTTGTCATCAAATCACACCGTCGAAGTCCGAAACAATAATGTCTCTTATCGGAAAGTGTCTTCCACATCCATCCCAAGCTGATTACTATACTTGTTCCAGTAAAAATGCATCGGATTCGTACTTGACGTGGCAAGAATGGGCTCGACATCTGTGGAGTTTATGTTTTGGGGTTAATAAATTGGCGCCGTCTGTGAGAAACCATACAGTTAACCACAAAAATACATGGAGGGAAGGCTAGGTAACAAGTGAGAATTTGGCTGAAAAAGTCCTAACCTTTGAAAAAGAAGTATCCCTGGAAAATGGAGTGTTAAAGCCTCAAAACCCTTGAAGAAAGGAAGAACGTTGACATTAAGTATCTTGGAAAAAAGATGAGTTTGAGTTATGAAAGTTCCCCTAGAAGGACAAGGGAATACCCTAAAGAAGTGAACCCTCACAAGCTTCCCCAGTTGCTCGTCCAAGATCTCCAGCACGAAGATGAGGAGGATCCAAAGATGGGGGCAGGTCGTAGCAAAGATTACTAGGGAAATGGCTACAATGGCTGCCAACATGAGGAATATAACCCAGCAGTATCACGTCCCTCCATACACAGCTCATGAAGATGTTTTTCCAGAGACTCAGGGATATTATCAGGATGAGGAAAATGTTTAAAGTCAAATGGCCAGACATTACTATGTCGGAGTGGAGGCTCCTCGAGAAAGAGAGGTCGAGGTGGATACGTCGACTAACTATGCTTCGAAAAGGTCGTACGAAGCTCCCTTCAACCTTTCTTCGAATTACTAGCCAGATGATAGACCCCAAAGGTTGGTCAGCATCTTCTGGAGGGATGTACAGAACAAAGACCCAACCACCTATGACGCCCTATTAGAAATGATAAGGCACGAAATCCTCAATGAAGAATTGAAGGATCATAGTAACAGGGCTAGCTAAGGCCTTCCACCTTTTTAGATGCAAATGGAAAGAGGCATAACTTTCCATTTGATGGACAACCAAGCGTCCTTGAATCATGAACAAGAGCTTGATGTGGCAACAATCAATGTAGTACCTATCTTAGCCTATGAGGAGGTCAATCCTGGTGCTGAAATGCATTGGCGTCATCCTTACTCAAGGCACCCACAAAGGGGATGAAGTAGGGGACGAAGTTCTAAACCTAGGAATAGGGACGAAGTACCCAACTATTTCTCGTATTACCAGTCCCATGGACATCGTACGAAGAATTGTTGGGACGTCGTAAGATACCCTAGAACCAGCATCAAGGAAGTGGAAAACGCCCCCAAGGAATGCTCCGTATAGATCTAGTCAACAGCCTAGGAATAATGAATAGCTTTGGTCTACCAGTAACAACCCTCCAGAGAATGGAAAAATGACACGAAAAAAGCTCGGAATGGTCAAATGGAAAGATAGAGTCCCCAACCTAACAATGAGCAGGGGCTTATAAGAAAAATCGATTAAATCATTGGATGCCTTCATGTGGGGGGAGAATCCCGAAACTAACAAAGGAATTATGCCAGGGAAGCAAGTGAACCACCTATAACTAGCTACATAATTAACCAATCTTCAATGGGGAGAGCGATTCCACCTATAACTTTTACCCGGGAAGACGCAGTGGAAGTGCATTATCCACACTATGACACCCTAGTAGTGAGGGCTGTCGTAGCCCGTAATGGCCTGAAAAGAATGTTAGTGGATAATAGGAGCTCAGTCAACATCATATTCGGCACCACATTTGATAAAATGAAAAATGACCACGAGCTGGCCCCAATGAGTTCCCTCTTGTATGGCTTTACGGGAGATAGCATCATCTCAAGAGGCAAAATTATCCTAGCAATAGAAATGGGGACTGGACCTCAAAATTTCTCGCCACTTCATGGAATTCTTGGTGGTTGATAGCCGATCTACTAATGATGGGGTACTTGAGAGACCTGTGTTGAAGGAATTATGGCTAGTCACCTCAATTCATCACTTGTGCATGATGTTCCCAACATAAAATGGCATTGCTACTGTTCGAGGAGATCAATGAGGAGCTATAGAATGCTACTCCAATTCCCTAAAGAAAGCGGAGCCAAGATCAATCAATGTCACCTTTGTCAACATCGACATGAGTGACCTCCTTGAATAAGGGGAAGACGTCGTCATGATTGAGGTCCCTAAAGAAGGTGGCATCGTCGGTGCCGTACAAGCCCCTGAAGAAGGGATAGTTGCTGAAGAAGCAGCTTACTTGGAAGAGATGGATCCTCGCATCATTGATTGCAAGTATCATGCATCCACCATGGAAGAATTGGAGACCTTCCCAGCAAACCTTATAAATCCATCAAAATGCCTATAGGTGGGAAGCAATTTTCCATTAGAAATGAAGGAGTTGAAAAACTTCTTACTCAGAAACCTTGATGTTTTCACTTGGAAGCACAACGACGTGGTTCGCATTGACCCAAAGGTTAGCTGTCATCACTTAAACATAGATCTAAAGGCTACAGCACATAGGCAAAAAAGGAGAGCCCTCAACCCAAAAATATATGAGGCTCTTAAGGATGAGGTTAAGAAGTTGATTGATAAGGGGTTCATACGGGAATCGATATATTTGAAGTGGGTCTCAAACCCAATACTAGTAAAGAAGCATACTGGGAAGTGAAGGGGAAGTGGAGGGTGTGTATAAACTTTTCAAATTTAAACCAAACTTGTCCTAAAGATAGCTTCCCACTTTCCAGAATAGATCAAATCGTGGATTCAACTACTAGACATGAATTTCTTAGCTTCATGGATGCTTACTCAGGATATAACTAGATCCCCATGTTTCCAACAGATGAGGAGCATACTTCCTCCATCACGGATAGAGGGCTTTATTGTTACTAGGCCATGCCTTTTGGATTAAAAAATGTTGGGGCGACCTACCAAAAGTTGATATGTGTGGCCTCTGCACATCGGATTCTTCAAGCACTCGTCATGCCTCTTCTCAAACATTTCTTATGTAAGACTCTAAAATTTGATTCTTTATTCAAATTCCTACGTAGACCCAACTGGGTTTTTCTTAATTTTTTCCGGTCTGAGATGTATTGAAATATTGGTCCTATTATGAGCTTCTTGAAAAATTGGTTCTTTGCTATTTCTGTTCATTTTCTTCAAATCTCTGCGTGTCAGTTTATATTTTCTTGTCTTGTATGTATGTTCTGAGATTTGTAGAAAAACTGGTTCTGTTAATGAGAATCTCGAGAAGTTCTGAAATGTGATTAGTTTAATGGGTCCTCTGAAAATCCCTTTCTCCATTTTCTTCAAAGCAGGAAGCATAATTCTGCTTTTTCTTTACTGGAAAATCCCAGCAGTGTAGTGAATTTGGATTCTTTTTGTTTTCACTAGTAACTTCAGCAATGTAGGACAAATCAGTCATTCAATGCTGTAAATTAGGAGGATGAAGCTTGATTTAAAAGTGATCAATTAGTTCTTGAGAACTCAACAAGATTTTAGCATTAAAGAAATTACTATTGAAGAATTTGATAATTGGCCTTCTAGTGGCATTCCATTTAAC
>CAIGRE010123139.1:0-13657 GCA_903798275.1 Fraxinus angustifolia subsp. syriaca | reverse complement strand
ATAATGAACACATTCAAATGGGTAATAAAGTTCAATCCAAGGTTGTGGCAAGGAAAGCATAGACTTACAATTCACAATCGAAAAGAAGATCGCATTGGAAAATATTTTACATATACTGGATATGAATAGAAATCTTGTAAGTAGGGATTTATTCGGAAAATTGGGAATTAAGTCCACATATGAGTCGGACAAACTTTTACTTTCTCGAAATAGTATATTTGTTGGCAAATGCTATTCTAGTGATGGGATTATCAATCTTTTGTACTGTTAACAATGATAGTAATAAAACTTCAAATTTAAATTATGTTGTTGAGTCTATTTCCTTATGACATAATAGACTATGACATATTTTTTAATCTACTGTAAAATGAATGATAAAAAATGAAATGATTTTGTGTAAAAACATAGAACATAATAAATATGAATTATGTGTTAAGTCTAAAATGATTAAGAAACATTTTCATAGTGTTGAAAGGACCTCCAATTTATTAGACTTAGTTCATTCCGATATATGCAAATTAAATAAGACATTAACTAGAGGAGGTAATAAATAATAGATGATAATTCTAGGTTTTGTTACATCTATTTGATGAAGCATAATGAGGAAGTTTTTAGTATACTTCAGATACATAAAACCGAGGTAGACAACCAATTAAATGAAGGATTGAGATTCTTAAAAGTGATAGAGGAGATGAATACTTTTTTAACTAATTTAATATTTTTTGTGGACAATATAACATAATACATCAATATAGTGCACCTAGAACACTCGAACAAAATGTTTCCCTTGTGCCTAATGACTTGAGTCTCCAAAAGGTAATAAGGTGGGAAAATCAAATATATGATACAATAAGTTGTTATATGATTCTTCTTAATGAAGGCCAAAATTTGCTCGTTTATCTCAAAGACTTGGGATTGAAGGTTGTTCAATACGATTCCAGAAGACTTAGAAGTGGGTCATGCCCCTATTTTATCAATGGTAGACTACATATGCCCCCTGTCATAGTCGTAGGCTCGAATCCTAGTCGTGCTGTTGAATAAACGACTTCGGGTTTGAGTCCAACAGAATTTTGAAGGAATAAATAATTTTCACAATTGCTAGCTTGTTCTTTACTTGGTGAATCTGTCGGGTTAATTCAATGTGAAAGTGTACTTTTTCTTATGAGACAATCTATTTATTTACCTCATAAGAATGAACTTTAGCCAATGGTCCACACCCATCTATCTTGCCTAAACTTTAAGGTAAGCCTTTCCCAAAAGAGGTGAATTGCTAGAAAGCTCCTCGTTGCTTTGGTTGAGCTGGAACGAGTGGTTCCTGAGGATGAATAGGCTCCACTACAATGGATCCCATTTCCGTACCAACTCAAGTTATGCTTAAACCCTTCTTTTCCATTTCTAAGGATGGAAACTAAAACTCTCGAGTTTAGTTGTTCAATAGTTCGTACATAAGGTTAAGGAACTTTAGATGAACTAATGCGAATGGGTGGGAAATTTCCACTCTAAGAGGAGCCTTTAAGGAGAGAAAGCCTCTTTGTTTGGATGAGAGAAAGAATAGGTTACTAGTTGAGATGATAAATACTATGTTATTATGTTTTAATTTGCCATTTAATTTATGGGGTGAAGTTTTGTTAAGTGCGTGTCACATTATTAATATGGTTCCTTCTAAAAGATTTAAGGTTTATCCTTTTGAATTGTGAAATTGGAGAAAATCAAACTTTGTGTACTTTAAAGTGTGGGAGTATCTTGCTTATTACAAGAACTCAAATACTAAAACGGCTAAGTTGAGTCCTAGAGGATCAAGTACGATTTTATAGGATATTCTCAAAACAACAAGGCACATTATTTATTAAACTTGGAAACCAATGTTGCAATTGAATCTCGAGACATAGAGTTCTTTGAGAACTTGTGATCTTCAGATAATGATTATCCAAGGAAAATTCAAGTGAAGATTCCTATTTCTGCAAAATTACAAGTAGAAACATCTTTCTAGGATGTTGAAATAAGTAAACTTCGTAGAAGCAAAAAAGTTGGCAAGAAGAAAGTACTAGGACCGGATGAACTTGATTCTAAACTTATTTCATTCTATTTGGTTGAGGGAAATCAGAAGAGCGTCACAAGAACCACTTTGTACATTCTTTAAGTGGAAATCTATCCTAAAACTTTTGGAGAAGTAATATCATCTAAAGATAGTATCTTCTTGGAAATATTCTATAAATGATGAAAATTATTCAACAATGTCAAATAATACTTGGAAATTAGTCGATTTACAACCTGAGTCAAAACTTATAGTTGTAAATGTGTATTTAGGAAGAAGTACAATGCAGATGGTACTTTTAATAGCTTTAAAGTTAGGTTAATAGCCAAATGGTATCGATAAAAGAAATGAATATATTACTTTGACATGCATCACTAGTTGCAAGAATAACATCAACTATGATTTTATTCGCTTTAGATTTTATTTATGATTTGTATATACATTAAATGTTTGTTAAGACGATATTCTTAAATGATGATCTCGATACAGAGGTTTATAACTAGAGTATTTTTCTATCAGAAAATGAAGATAAATTATGCAAGTTAGTAAAACATTATATGGCTTAAAACAAGCACCAAAGAAATGACATGGAAAAATTGACTTAGCAATAATTTCTTTTGGAATTAAATGTAATAGTGTTGATAAATGTTTGTATTGAAAAGTTTGTGATAATTATGTTGTGCTTATTTATTTATGCATGGATGATATGTTAATTCTAAGTAATTAAATGCAAGGTGTAAAAGAAATAAAGGGGTTTCTATCTTCCACATTTAAAATGAAAGATCTTAGTCACGTGGATACCATATTAGCTATCAGAGTCCCAAAGACTATTGAGGGTTATATGCTGAGCAAATAACATTATGCTGAGAATATGATCAATAAGTTCAATTACTTGAAAATTATAGAGGCAAATACTCCTTTCGATTCAAATTTGAAACTTATAAAGAATAGTGGAAGAGCAATTGTACAACTTGAGTATGTACATGCTATACAGATTCTTATGTATACGGTGTAATGCACAACACCGGCATATCATTTACAATTAGTAAACACAGTAGATTTATTAGCAATCCAAGTGAAGAACATTGGAAGGCTATCATGAGGGCTCTTGATTATTTGAAAAAGACCATTGACCTAGGTCTTCAATATTTTGAATTTTCGGCATTCCTAGAAAGATTTACTAATGTTAGTTAGATATCTAGTGTAGGTGAAAATAAATCCACATCAAGTCGGGTGTTCACTTTTGGAGGAGGTACGGTGTCTTGAAATTTTTTAAAAAACATGTATTACACACTCAACTATGGAATTCGAGTTTGTAGCATTGCTGAAATCGAAATAGAGGCTGAATGCCTTAGGGATTAAATTTATGAAATTCCATAAGAAGAGATGAATAATTCTTCTATATCCATCTTATGTGGTAGTCAATCCATTTTAACTAAAACATACAATGAAGTGTATAATGGTAAGTCTAGACATAGGAGTCTAAGACATAATTTTGTAAGGAAATGAACTAAAGCTGAAATAATTTTTTTCACGTATGTGAAGTCAAATGAGAATTTGGCTGACCATTCACAAGGGAATTAGTACAGACAGCAACTAGTAGGATGGGGTCGAAACTTTGTAACTAAACCTACTAATGACGGTACCCTTACCTAACTATACTAACAAGTATACCTCGGGTTCAAAGGGTAACAACAAAATCCTTCGATAAGTGGATATTTTCGATACTTATTAATTTAACCCTATCATTGGTTGTAAGTGCTGGATGTAAAAAATGGAAGGGTTGAGTTTTTGTAACTCTTAATAAAGTTCAGATCGTTGGATCAAGAATCTCTACAAGTGAGAAAAATACTACAAGAACTTTACCTATATGATCTTTGAGGTGGTACTTCCTTAATAGAGGGTTGAAGTTTTACTTTGTTAGATCTACACTAAGATTGGATTCAAATTGAAAGATGTCCACACCTTATGCATAAGTATTGTTAGTTTGAATTTGTGATCATATAATTTTGAACAAGTGGAGGATTGTTATAATTTTCGTTCAAAATCATAGTAAATGAATTGAAGTATAAAAGGAGCAGGCATCAAAGTGACACATAGGCGATAGGGCTAAGAAATTATCCCATGTGTGCGCATGACCTGCTTTAGCAAGGACTGATGCCATTTTTAGTAAACCATGTGTATGCATGGTTAAGAAAACAAGCCATTACAGATAATTTTCTAGTTTGAATTCTGGAGCCTTTCATGGAAAGCTTACATCCTTTCATGAATGTTTAGTACAGAGTTCGCTGGCCGCTTTCTAAATGTTGTTGGGTTTAAATTTCAACTATTTTTTCAATTGGTATCAGAACTTAATATCGATCTTTGACCAAGTTTATCTATATGAGTCAATCACTTTTTGTTTCTTCCTTTTGATGGTAGTAACTATGCCTAATAAAAGGATAGAATTAGAGTTTTTAAAAGTCAACGGAAGAGCAGGATTGGGATAGTGTAGAAAGGGTTGGACTACCTCATCTACCACTATTGCTAGTGTTGTTACACCTATTGATATCTCTATTTGGTTTAAGGATGATTTAACTGAGTGTAATCAGAATAGTAGAGGTGTCCATGCCATCTTTATGACTATTTTTCCCCAAAAAGTTTAAGCGTGTATCCATGTGAGACACTGGCAAAAAAGCTTGAGATATATTGGAAACTACACATGATAGAACTAAGACCGTAAAAAATTCTAAATTGTAGATGTTGACCATTAGGTTTGAATAAATTAGGATGAACGATGATGAATCCTTCAATTAGTTCTATGCAAAACTGAATGATGTAGTGAACTTTAGTTTCAACTTAGGTGAGGGAATTATTGAGGCTAAGATTGTGAGAAAAGTTATGAAATCCATACCTGGAGGATTTAGACCTAAGTTTATAGCTATTGAAGAAAACAATGACCTAGATGTTATGAAGATAGAAAAACTTGGAAGATCTCTCCAAACATATGAACTTAGCTTACCCCAATCTAAGAAAAATAAGTCTTTAGCCCACAAATTGTTAAGGAAGAGACTACTAATTGATGACACCTTAAAGGATGAATAGTTTGCCTATCTTGCTAGGAAATTTAAGAAATTCATTAGGAATAATAAGATACTTCTTGATAAGTTGAAATGTGACACTAGTAAAAATAGGAATGAAGATGGATGCTCGGAAGATGTCTCAATATGTGAGGTATCATAAGTGCCGGGTTTTGGACATGTAAATCTGAGAGCTCAAGTTAAAAGAAAACCCTGGGTAAGGATATGAACACTTCTCACTGATGTCGAGTCTAGCTCAAAAAATCAAAGTGAAAACTCCAATCTTGATGAGAGGGAGAATTATAAGTCGTTTGAAAAATGCAAGTTCGACGCTAATAATACCTAGAGGGGGTGAATAGGTATTTCAATGCGGAATTAAAAACACTCACGAATTAAACATCAACAAGTCACTTTTAATCCTTATCTAAATTATTAATCATGCAGGTTAAATTATCCTATGTTGAATTACTGCAATTTGCATATCATAAAAAATAAAACTAAAGCAGTAAAGAATATAAGAATTGTTCACGGAGAAACCCAACTGGGAAAAATTTTGGGGACTTTGCAAGTCAATCCACTATAAACGATTCTATACTTACAATTTATCAGACTAGACGACGACACGAACCATCTGATCTCCTTATTGCAATTCTGACAGCTCTCTTGAATTTTATGCTCATCTGTACCAATTCCAACTGCAATAACCAACGCTCTCCGGAACTCCGCTAACCTAACAATCATTCAAAATCAACCATATGTTTCAATGTAAAAAATATGGAATTAAATATCAAGATTTTGAAAGCAAGGTTCAACATTATCCTAACATCTATACATTAGCCAAACATCAAATTAATAACATGAACACAAAATAATCGATACAATATCACCCAAAATTGAATAATTATAAAGATGGGAAATAATTTTGAATCTTGAATCTTTTCAACGCCTTCTTGATTTCTTCACCTTTGATTATTCTTCTTTAGTCCAAGAAATAGATGCATTTTGGTCCAAAAAATATTTTAATTGAGATTGAAGCCTAAATTACTTTGCAAATTCACATCGATCACTAAACTTTCATTCTACTTGTTTTGGTCCGTAAATCACAATTTTAGTTTTCCCTTCCTCAAATATTGCATAAAGGACCTTCAACTTTAATTCTTAACATTTGAATCCCCACATTCCAAAACCATTAATTATCAATCTGATCCATGTTTCGAAGTTTGTGATTTAATTTCCATCTTTGTAATTATTAAATTTAGGTCTCAAAACTTATGAATTCCGTCTGATAGCTCAATTAGTACTTTCAATTGATCAATACAACCCAATTATTCTTCAAGTATTTCAAATCAACTCAAATTTCACCTATTTCACTTCAATTTCATCCAAGTGCATTAAATTAGAGTTTTGCCTATAATTAACATAATTTAACCAAATTAAGTAGATATTGCTTAATTAACCATACATAATTGTGCAATTGAAAAAAAAAATTGAAAATAGAAAATATTCGCCTAGCTGGAAAATGATTAGCTGCACTGAATATTATTATTATTATTATTATTATTATTATTATTATTATTATTATTATTATTATTATTATTATTAAGCGTAGAACCGAGTGAGGCATGGACTAAGTGAAAACTCATGATTTCTTGAAATATGTAAAAATTTCAAGCAAAAATTGTTGGAAATATTTTGAGAGAGTAGGAGGCATAACCTTCGAACCCAAATTTATGAACTAAATAGGAAACACGAACTACAAAAATCCTGAAAAAAGTGGAGGCTTGAAACATGTATCCCATAGGTTTCTCCTAAAAATGATATTTGTCCCCTTCGATAAGAGATTGCTTTCGAATTCACTTTGATAAATAGCTTAGAGATATGGCTATCATTTTGTAAGTTTGCAAGCAAAAGTGATCTCTGATTGGGGATCATTTTTGAAGTGCGAGAAACAATTCAATTCTCCTCCTTCCCAAGAAATCTAAAATTTCAAAAATTAAAATATATATGAATTAATGGAGGCTAATCGTTACTACAATTGATGATTTTCCATAAAGGGGTATAATTTCACATCAAAATTTAATTCTAATTTCGCAGAATTTTTGCCCGTTGGACTCTCCCTCAAGCGGAATTCAAAGCATGATGCAAACTAAGCCATGGAAGTATATTAATTGCACCTTAAGATTACAAACCTTGATTCATCTTTATAAGTTAGTCCTAAAGATGCTTTAATATATTATTATCTCACACAATTACAATACAATATGACTGAGATATATATACAATTGAATAATGAAGCTATACAAGGAAAATGAGCTATTCAAAGAAGATGCATGATTCAGGGAATAGCTGTGCGTGAATCATGGAGTTCGTTTGGAGAAGATTTGTCTTGACTGCTGGAAGATTTCTCTTGACTGCTGGAATTGTGGTGCCTAATTGAAGGAGTGATATTTGCACCATTAAGTCCGCAGCAGAACTATTTCTCTCATGTCATAAACTTTTCTGTGTTAATGCTTTGGCCATTAAACTTTAAATCTCACTTACATTTGAAAATTTTCCAAGAAAAATATTTTTTCAGGGCGAGATTATGCCGCTGTTTGGTTTAAATAAAAATAATTTTTTTTTAGTAAATTTTGGTAAAAATTGGTGGAATGTGTTGTTAAAAATGTTAGGAATAAATTGGTAGGTACACACTCTAATACCAATTTGTTATAATTAAGGCAAGAATAGTCAATATGAAAAAATAATAACAAGAATACAAAATTTACACGAAAACCTAACTAGGAATATAACCATGGACGTAGGACAAGAATTCACTAATATCAAATACGGATGATTACAAATTGTGTAGGATCTCAACTACTAATTTGGATGATCTCAATATATGTAGTACTCCACGTATATATAATATAAAGAAGAGTTTAATATAACGTAGAATCCTAATATAATAGGCCTAACAAATAATGGAGTTTTTGAGTTAAAATAAGAGATAAAGAATTCAAAATTGAGATTTACCATATAAGATGACCATTCATGCGGTTACCTAGTGGTTAGCGAAGTGAATGGTTTGCGCACTGCAAAAATCGCTTGAGCGGTCCCAATGCGGCCAATGAGGGGTGGACAATGCGAATTCTTGTCCTTCTCGTCTTTTACTTCTTCAAGACTTTCTTAACACATAACCAATACTTAATAGACCTTCCAAATGGAATTCAGGCCACATCGATATTCTAACAAGTTTCTACATGGATACGAACTCCACTGTAAGGAACAAACTTCACTCTTCAACAAAAAATCCCCAACTTGAGACGAATTCCAATACAAGAAATAAAACTTAATTCTTCAACAAAAAATCTAATAAATTCTCCAACAAAACTTTCTAACTCTTCCACAAAAACCTTTTAAAGGCAAATTCAACAACAAATACCATACATCGTAAAAACATACCATGAACGAGATCTTCTCTTATCAAGATCTCTAATAAAATCAGAATTACATCTAACTCCTTCTATAGATGGTTCTTCACTAAAATCAAGAACTTCAACCACATTAAAAGTACAAGCAATCAAATCAGCCCCACTTACCTCTGTGGAGGCTTAATATCACTTTTGAGTCTATCTTTAGCAATAAAATATTGTAGCACCATTGGCCATGGTGGTAAAGCGGTATTACTCTTAACTTCTGAATTAGACTGAAATGTATTCTCTACTATAGATCTTGAACCAAAGTCCAACGGTATCAAATCAATCTTAAGCTGCATCTGATTGCTTAATTTATCTTAATAGTATAAAAAAATTGTAGAACTCTACAAGACATATAATTGGAACATTTCTGCCTCTTTCATCACAACACGTACACCTTTGCTAACCTTCAGAATTCTACCTTCATCAGTGTAATTGTACTATTTTGAATCAAAAGTACTAAGGAGATAAGATTTCTCATCAAATCTGGAACATGTGTTACATTACCAAGTATCCTAACAGTCCCATTAAACATCTTAATTCTGACATTTCCAATACCAACTATTTTACATGGTATACTATTTCCCATTTCACAAAACCTTTAGAAACAGTTTCATATGTTGAAAACCAATCCCTATCATGACATATGAAATAAGTTGTATCAAGAATCTAATCCTCGGCAGGTTTGGAGTCGCCGTCAGAAATAACTAAAAGTTCTTCATCACTATAACAATCAATACTAACTTCTCCTGAAGTTTCTAGTTGTTTTCTTTTCTGATTTGCAGCAACTAATTTATCCTTATTCTGCAACTTATAGTAATCCCTTTTGATGTGCCTAGTTTTTCTTGCAATAATTACATATTTTATAACTATAATTAAATTTCAATTTGCCCCTCTCATAACCATTGAAAAAACTCTCACAAACAACAAGGTCCTCTGCCTAAGCCTCAGATTTAAGCTGCTTCATGTTCTCATTTGAAAGTAGACTATCATATACTTTATCAATGTTGAGAGTGTCCCAACAATACCAACGATGTCTCTGAAAGACATATATGAAGAAGACAACGAACATAACAAAATAAAGTTTAAATCTTCATCATACTTAATCTCCAAGGTCTACATATCAGCGACAATTTTTTAAAAATAGTTAGATGATCCTCTAAAGACGTGTCTTCTGTCAGGCGATAAGAATACAATTACTGCTTCAAATGCATTTTATTGGTTAGAGTTTTCATCATTAATAATTGCTTCAATTTCAACCATAATGCAGTGGCAACTTCTCCTTTAATACGTCCTAAAGAATTTGGTTTGAAAGATAAATATGAATTTGAGATAGGCCTTTCGATCCTTATGTTGGTTCACTTCTAGCCTCCAAGTTGAAGACATCTTATCAAACCCCAACAAAGCATCATTCAAACCTATCTGAGCTAAAGTATTGCTTGCATATTTACCTTCCATAATAAAAATCCAGTGTTATGATTCAAAAACGAAATATCAAACTTCATAATTGTCATCACAAAAAATCAAGCCTCGCTCTGAGTTGATGAGATCTCGCTTTGATACCATTTGTTAGAAATAAAACAGGTAGGTACATGATTTGATACTAGTTTGTTATAATTAAGATTAGAATAGATAATATGAAAAAAAAAATAAAAAAAATAACAAGAATACAAGATTTACCTAGAAACCCAACTAGGGAAAAACCACGGGGAGAGAGATAATTCACTAATATCAAATCTTAAGGATTACATAGGATCTCGCTTACAAATTTGGATGATCTCAATATGTGTAGTACTCCACACATATATTAAGAGCCTAACAGAAGGGGGAGTCTTAATATAATAAGCCTGATAAATGATGGAGTATTTGAGTTAAAATATAAGAGAAAAAATTGCTAAAATCAGGCAATCGGGATTCACCATATAAGACGATCTCTCGAGCGGTCTAAAGGTGGCCAGCCAGCCGTGCACAACAAGAATTCTTCTCCTTCCTGTCTTTACTTCTTCAAGAATTTTTCAACACATATAACCAACTCCGAATAGACCTCCCAAATAGAATTTGGGGTTGACCCATATTCTAATAGAAAATTATGAATCTCATAAAATGTATGGTTACATGGTTAAAATTAATTACTAAGTTAGACTTAGATTTTTATCAAAATTTTAAACTGAACCAAACATGGGTTATATTTCTCTGCTTTTCCTTTTTGCAGAATGAAATGGATTCCATTCATTTCTTTAACGGAATACAATCCACCTACTAACTTGCAATTGAGAAGGTAATAGCAAAATAAGCATGTTGATGTACTGCCTCATTCCCCAGTCAGGAAATGTGGCAGCAAGTGCCAGTGCCTGCTTCACATAGACAGCTCCCATGTCTTGTAAAATTCTAGCATTTAGTGCCATAAGGAAAACTTGATCCAAACTTTCATTGAGTTTACTAGCGAAAGATCTATCATCTCTATGGATTAAATCTCAAGATATTGCACAGTAAAAAAAAATCGTTGAGATTATGGAAGTAAATATTGAACTACAGGTGAGCATCAATCTCTATTTCATCCACCTGTATCTCATAGTTTCTAGCAAACCGAAATCCATGCCGTTGAGATAATGATACAGCCACCTCAGGATAAAAAAGCCCTCTCATTCTTATAACACTGGCCACCACCACCGAGTCGTGATGATCATAAAGGAGTGCACCCAACTCTATGAATCTCTATTCGGTCGGAAAGCCATTTTGCAATTCAATTTTGGCTTCCCCTCGCTAGTGTATGTTACTTGGCGTTCCTCTATGTTCCAACAAGCAAGACTAAATGTTTTCTAGCCCTCATTTTGCATTCAATCTCAGCCAACTCCAGCAACACATCCACTGGTCTCTCCCTCCCTCCATCGAAAATCTGTTTCTTTCACCCCAAATAACCCAATATCATGTTGTCAATAATTTAAAATCCTTCTTAGCTACGGTGCCAATAGTTCCAGCCTTCATTGTGAACCATAGCCTGACCAATTTACAAATATATTTACTACAATGGCATTGGAAATAAAGGTGCACCGGGGACTCAAATCCCCACAACGTAGGCATGTTGGTGGATCATAGATTCTTCGTTTGATTAAGTTGGACGAAGTCGGCAGAGAACAGAAAATGATGCCATATAAAAACCCAAATTTTTAGAGGAAGATGCAGCCCCTAAACCTTTCTCCACCAACCTAGTAGACTATAAGAACTTTGCCCTAGAAACTAGTGATTCACCAGTATGGTGTCCGTTTCACAGTATATATGCCATTCATTTCACAGTGCCATATCAGGCGATTAACCTTAGCTATGGATCTTAATGGGACAGCGAGGATAAAGGTCACTGAAAATCCAGGTAACTCGAAATGTATAGTCTCTTCAATTCAATCTGTTGAGTCTAGAAGTGAAATCTCAAGTCCTAAGAACGAGGTAGTATTTATACGAGCATTGATAGCCGGGGAAAATTTTAACCATATGCTCTTCGACAAAGGAAGTCCAATGAACTTTTTATGTGAAAATGCTTTCGATCGAATGCAACATATCGTACGAAGGTAGTCAAATCCTTCCCGAATAGACCATTCTATTAGTGAAGATAGGAGAAGAGCCCTAGGCATACCAAGAATAGATGAATTTCTTCATTCTGAATGAAAAGTCCATATATGATGGAATCCTCAGATAGCCTTCCATGGGGCAAGCAAACATAATAGCTTTCTTTCATCAGTTGCGCGTTAAATTCTCCATGAATAAAGGCAAAGCTTCCATAAAACATAATCAGAGAGTCGTGCGAGCAAACCATCAAACTGACTTCAGAGAAAGCGCCTTACGAACTCCTAAGGAAAACGTAATTGCTATAGTGGACGGGTAATCTCATGAAGAAACTGGAGGTCGATGACTCAATTTACGCTTGCATAACTGACTGCATATCCGAAGCGGCTGCATTCGAGGAATTAGAAAGTTCTACTAATACTCCAAAAGATACAAATAAAGCTATAAAAATTGGTAAAGAGTTGAATGAACCTATGAAAAACATATTGAAAGACTTTTTAAAAAAGCAAACCTGGGTGTATTCGCTTGGAAATAAGTTGATATGGTGGGAATAGATCCCAAAGTGGCTTACCATGCTTTGAAAATCGATCCTAAGATAAAGCCTAAAATGCAAATGAGGCGACCAAAGAGAACTAAAAAAATACGAGGCATTAAAAAGCAAAGTGGATAGGTTGTTAGAAAATGATTTATCCGCAAAACTTAATACTTGGTTTCGGTATCTACTAGTTCCAAAAAGCAACAAAAAATGGCAAACTTGCCAAGATTTTACAATCTTAATTAAGGCGTATCCCAATGACTATTTCCCACTCTTCAAAATTGATCAGCTAGTGGATCTAACTGTAGGATATTAGCTGCTAAGTTTTATGGATGTATATTTAGGATATAATCGGATCGTTATGTATGGACCAAATGAGGAACACACTGCTTTTGCAACAGATTGTGGGTTATATTGTTATAAAATAATGCCATTCGGATTAAAAAATGTTGATGCTACCAGTAAAATAACTAATAAACAAAATGTATGTGGATCATATAGGTAAAAACAATGGAAATATACAATATGATATGCTTTTCAAAATACTCCAAGTTGAATGCCACTTAAAACATTTGGAAGAAGCCTTTGATTACTACAGAAGTATAGAATGAAACTTAATCCCGTAACATATGCTTTTGGAGTCATATTCAAAAAAGTCTTGGGGTTCATGGTAAATCAGCGAAGTATTGAGCCAAATCTTGATAAAATCTAAGCTCTCATAAAAATGCAATCTCCAACAAAATCGAAGGAGGTACAAAATTTAATAGGAAGGTTCGTCGCCTTAAGCAGATTCTTCTCACAAGCTACAAATAAATATTCTCATTTCTTTTAAGTGTTAAAAAGGGAAGAAATAGGTTTATATGGACTGATGAATGCGAAAAAGCCCTTTAGGCTTTAAAGGTGGGTTGCCTTGTTACTCTAGTCACAAATTTATTACCCAGCCCTATCATAATCCTAGCTTATGTCCCACTTATCTGCAGTAAAGCTCTTCGGGTCCGTTTGATACGCCGTGAAT
>CAIGRE010123044.1:0-11156 GCA_903798275.1 Fraxinus angustifolia subsp. syriaca | reverse complement strand
ATAGTCAAGAGCTCACATTAAAAAGCAAAAAAACCTCCAAAAAATCACTTATTGAAAAGTTGAAACAATAAAAAATCACACACACAGTGTGTGTGTGTGTGTGTGAATTTATATATATGGAGTGTGTATATAGAAAAGGACTATTAAACCCCTCTCTTTCTCTCTCTAAAACAACCAGACACCATTTTTCCTCAGTCCCTCCCCCGACACACTCGATCACACACACTCCTCTCTCTTTTCTTTCCTTCTTTCTCTCTCTTTTATCTATATATCGATATAAATATATAGTTTTGTGTATATTATTCTCATATATATTGCATTAAAGGTGTGTGAATAGGTGTCATAAAATGGAGAGGTACAGTGGGAATCAGACAATGGAGGGGGCGCCGGCGGACCCAGTGGCGGAATGGGCCGCTCCTGGAGGCGAAACCGGGCTCGAAGGTTGGTATTTTCTCTCTGCATTTGAATTTCATCTGAATTTCACTTGAATTTCAGTTCAATTAGCTTTTATTTTGGTAATGCAGAAGGGAATTTGATTGAACTGTGGTTTGATTTCGTATAATGCAGAGCCCATGTGGCAGTTGGGGCTAGAGGGTGGGCCCGAATCATACCCTGAGAGACCTGACGAGCTCGATTGTATCCATTACTTGAGGACTGGTTTATGTGGATATGGCGCTCGTTGCCGGTTCAATCATCCCCGAGACCGGAGTGCGGTAGAATTTGTGATTTTGCGCATATAATTTCAATTTTTGGGTTCAATTTTGACCTTTTTTGCATGATTCTTGTGATCGTGCGATTAAAGTATAGAACTGTGCTAAAGATGAGATTTTTATGAATTTTTTAACTGAGGGTTTGTGTAGATTTGATTCTAATTTGGGTAGAAATTAAATTTTATTGGAATTTAAAATTAATACGAGAAAAGTAGTTTATTAAAGTGGGAAAAAACATTTAAATTTTGGAAGATCGCTCTGATCACCGGAAAATACTTCAAAAGGTTGACATGCAATAAATACTTTTCGCTGTTATATTTGAAAATATTCAAAATTATTTATTATTGTGTGATTCTTATTACAGGCAATGGGAAATTTGAGGGCTAGCGGTGGCGACTATCCAGAGCGTGTTGGGCAACCGATCTGCCGGGTATACATTTGCAAGCAAGTTCTTTTATGTTCTGAAATATGTGTATATATCTGTCAGGCATATATAGATACAAATAAACCATCACATAGATATGAATATATTCACATTAAATAAATAAAAATAACGAAACATATAACTATCTGAAGCTAATAATTGTTGATGTTATGGAAAATGAATTTCCATGATTTTGTTGGTTCTAGAAGGATTAGTTTTTGTTGGTTGATTACATTCAATTCCCCCCGTGATAGGTTAGTTATTTTGTCTTTACATTGTTGGTTCTATAAGGGTAACTTTCTGTTAATTGATTATCTATTCGTCCTTTTCCCCCTTTGGGATCTGTGATAGGTAAAATTTGGTGAATTTATTGTTTTTGTTCATTGTATTTATGTGTTGTTAACTGGAGTTTTTTAAAATAATGTTTGTCAAATTATTGATCTGAGAATGTGCATCTTGCTAGATTTGGCTCCTCAAGTATTTCTTCTGGTTACTGTCTTTTATTTAAGAGATTGAGCTTCTCTTTGTTGATGTTTACACTACATCTGCTTATTGTCCATATCGTCCTTTTGCTGCTTCTGGATTTTGTTTAGAGAAGATAGAGGGCTTTCTTATCTTAATTATGCCATTTTAATTGCTAAATACCTCTTCTCTTAATTATCCTTATTGCTGCATTTTTCATAGTCAATGTACAATGCCAAAGTTATCATTCTTTGCCACAGATAATGGGATATTGTGCTACTCTGTTTAGTACCTTCTGTCAGTTTTCAATTTTGGAGTATTTGACAACTCCTGGATCTTAAAATATGTTAAGTTGCTCTTTTTTCTATGTCATATTTCGTCTGTATGTTGTCATCCCAGATGAAAGGCTCAGCTAGCTGATTATCTTCATCTTTATCTTTCCTTGGGTGACATGTATTGGATCACCATATGATTGTGTTATCTACATTTACCATGAACTTATAAAATCTGACAATTCAATTTTTTAAATTCATGTTACAGTAAGACCTCTCTATAGTGATATAAAATAATCTTTGTCCCAACTTGGGCAAGTTATAAATAAGAATAAACTCCACATTGTAATAAGTTATAAAATTCTAGGTCCCATTTTAAGGAACTTGTATCCACGCAGTAATAATTATCGGTATATAGCCAAAAATATATGCTAGGCTACATTAAATGTTTAAGATGAAATAAAGTATTTATCTAAAGTTCTTTAAGACAAAAAATATATGCTATGTTACATTAAAGGTTTAAATGACTTTACATAGTCTACATAGATACATGTACTAGTTCCTGAAATTATATCTATCTCTTTCATCAATGTCTATACCTTAGATTTGACATGCTCTTAATTAATTATTAACATAGTTCATACTTTACCCTATAATTTTTGTAACTACACCTCTATTAAGCTATAACTTCCTCATAGTAATAAATTAATATGGTACCAACATTATGACTATAGAGAGGTTTTACTGTATAGGACATTTTGATTGGTATTCTGTTTTTCTTTTCTGCCATGTTTTTTTGGTTTCAATTCCTTCATTTCATCTCAGAGAACAGAAAGTCTGTTAAATTCTTTAGGTAGGATCAGTCACCTTGTTGTTTCTATTGGAAGAGTGATTTTTTTTTTTTAATGTTCATTAGGAATCATTTTTTTATTGTTAGTTTGGACGTATATTACAATGACAAAACATTCACAATTTTTTTATTACATCTTTCACACGACTGTCTTTTTAATGATTAATCTACATGAAAAGGTTGTCATCTGGAATTTTATATTCATTTTAGAAGTCTGACCTCTGCAGGAGCTACGTGGATCCACTTAACAATGTAGAGCTCACCATTTCCTTAACAATGTTAGAAAAATTGGTGATGCTATTCATTTTTAACAAATATTACCATGATAATCAGTCTGCTTTGACTATGAACGTTTATTAAGTGATTGGCAATAAGCCATTATATCTGCATAAATCAGTACAATGTTATTGCATTTATCCATCCTATATATAGTAAAATAAGTTATCTACCCTATTTGTTGAGTTTGAATTTGTCTTATTTTGAATTCAGTAACTTATTTATATTAGTTATGCCTTTTCACACTAATTGTACTTTTTGCATTGAATTTGTAGTACTTTATGAAAACGGGAATGTGTAAATTTGGTGCTTCCTGCAAGTATCACCATCCAAAACAGGGAATTGGATTCTCAGGCTCAGTGGCCCTGAATTTTTATGGATATCCATTGCGAACGGTCTGCCGCTTTGACAACTTCGGTTTCTTTTCCTTTCTTTTTCTCCATTACAGTTCCATTTGGATTTGAAATGTGCAGTTGTCTCATAGTGCACTTGTTGCAGGGTGAAAAAGAATGTTCGTATTATGTTAAAACAGGACAATGCAAGTTTGGGGCCACCTGTAAATATCATCATCCTCTGCCAGCTGGAATGCAAGTGCCTGCACCAGCAACTGGCCTGGGACCTTTGCCTGCACCAGCAGCTGTACCTGCTCCTGCACCAGCAATGTATCCTGCAATGCAATCTCTATCCATACAAACTCCCCAGCAATATGGAGTATTTTCTGGCAACTGGCCAGTAGCTAGGCCAGCTATGCTTCCAGGTTCGTATGTCCCAGGAGCATATAGCCCAATGCTCCTTCCTCCGGGGGTCGTTCCTGTTCCTGGTTGGACTCCTTACCAGGTACATGTTGCTGAAACTGTTTGTTTGATTTTGTAATCTTTTATTTTGATATGTTTGTTAGGTTGGACCTAGGCAGTATTGGGAAGTAATTAAATGACAAAATGAATTAAAATCTTATCAATTATCATTCCTTTGTATGTCCTATTTTGTTCTGAGTTATAAAATTACACGGTGCAGGCACCAGCTAGTCCTGCGGCTTCCCCAAGTGCTCAACCTACTGCTGGAGCGGGCCCAGTTTACGGTTTAACACAGTTATCTCCTTCAGCAGCTGCATACACAGGACCATATCTATCCATTACCTCTTCTGCCGGTCCTTCAGGCAGCAGTCAGAAGGAGCAAGCTTTTCCAGAAAGACCTGGCCAGACAGAATGCCAACATTATTTGAAGACAGGGCATTGTAAATTTGGTTCTACATGTAAATATCATCATCCACCAGAGTGTAGTGCACCGATGACAAATTTTGGGCTCAGTCCTATGGGTCTGCCCTTGCGCCAGGTAAGCTTATGGGCTTATCTTTCTTTATTTTAGTTGATGATATCTGCAAAAGTAGATTGTGATTTTCTGATTTATATTATCTATAAAATTGAACTGAATGACTAACTTTCTCTCCCTATGATGTTGCTGTATGTCTTGATACTTTCCTGGTTTTATGCCTCCTTTTTGACGTAGAAACCTCAAAAATATCTCTCACCCTCTCTTGTTACTCCTTTGCACTTAATTTTCTCTCTGTGAGATTTCTAAGTTCATAAATGCTTCTATTGTTGTATTCAATTATAGAAGTTGAACAATTCGTCGATTCCTTTCTGCTGTGTTCTAGGATTTTCCATCTATTTGAGAACTATGCCATATCTTTATTAAGGTTTCTTCAATTATTTTTCAGGGTGCACCACTTTGCTCTCATTATGCACAAAATGGAGTATGCAAATTTGGACCGTCATGCAAATTTGATCATCCGATGAGAACATTGAGTTACAGTCCATCTGCGTCCTCTCTTACTGATATGCCTGTCGCTCCTTATCCTGTGGGATCAACACATGCAACTTTGGCTCCATCGTCCTCGTCATCAGACTTGAGGCCCGATCTTATTTCTGGATTTGGCAGAGACACCTTCTCAACCCAAATGTCTTCTATGAACAGTTCAAGTGCTTCAGTTGGTTCAATATTTTCACCAAGCGGGCACATTCCTCAATCCAGTGGTCAGCAGTCAGGACAGGGTTCTACCTTTTCAAGCGCCAGCAGCAGCATAGACCAAGGAGGTGAGGCCCACGCATCAAGCTGAATAAAAGGGTTCAGCCATTTCATTCTCTGTTAATCAACTTTCATGAACTCGACATTATATTTTTGGTCCAAATTATAGGATGCTCAGTCTTAGTTCAATGTAGCATATTTAGCTGTGTCCATTGAATAAGCCACAGATACCCCTCAAAATCTGGCAACAGCTCATTAGCTTTTTCAGCTAGTCTTTGAATAACATGAAACAAAACCAACTTCCCATTCAGATAATTTTCATCATTGCCCAAATTTTTGGAGCTTGTCATGTCTATTTAATGTCTTTTTTCTGAACGAAAAAGATATAATCCTCACTGTTCTCTGCCACTGGTTTTCTCGATTACCTCTATTCTTGTCCCCTCTTTTGGAACAAGCTTCCATATCGTCTAGGGAATGCATTTCGAGGTCTTATTCTTGATCCCTTATTTTGTCTGGTCCTTTGTTGCGGAAGCTCATGTGTAAGATATATATATATATATATAGTCATCTAGTCAAACGATTTGCTTGAATGCTTCTCTACATTTTATCAATCGGTACAGACGAGAAGATCTTGAATTTGGTAACTATTGCTCTTTGTTGTGTTTGTTTTTGTTAAAGATCTGTTGGTTGTCATCTAAAGGACGCTCGAATGCCTTCTTTATGATATGATGAGAAAATCTTGAATTTATTTTTGTACTGCGTTCTTTAGGCTTGAAGTAGAAAAATGGTGTATGGATAGATGTGGGATGATTTTCCTTCTTGTTTCTTATGTTAGTCACCATGCTAGGTTAGAGCAGTTCGTTCACTGGATTCTTATCTTTCTTATAGCTGTTAAAAGATGAGTCGAAGCGTGCTTGAATATTAGGCAAATAATTGTTAGTTCTACCAATTTTGGCTAGTTGAAGATACCTTTCTTGATTGCAAGTACAATAAGATAATGTCATTGCAAAGCCGTTGTTGTGTTTTACTCTAGCAGGAGCATGAGAAATAAGTACTTAAAGTTTTGACGTAGCCAAAATAAGTCGATTCAAGTTGAGCTTTCGGCTATACTCGCACGTCGTGCTGAAATTATAGACTGGTCATGAGAGAAGCACTAGTTTGAACTTTGGTACATTGAAGAGTTGAATTTGACTAGAGTTTGATATCTTGTTTATTATCGTAATTGGCTTCATTCTCTCAAAGTTGATCGTGGAAAATGAGTTAAGGCAAGAAGGGACATTCCAACGAGTCGGGCTGATAAACTTACGCACGAGCTCTCAAGCCTTGCCATTTATTCTGTTGCGCTATACGAAATACAAGTTTACTACTATATCTTTGCATATTACATATGTCAAAGCTCTAGATCAATTTATGAATGCGTGATAAACAATAACATGCATCTGATATCTATGCGTGGGAGTGGCATCACTCTAAGGAGAAGCGTAAGCCCTGTGCTTCATCGATAGAAACTTGGCCACTCATCGAGCTCTCACTTGATAGAAGCGAGAAAAGCTGAGCCCTATAGGGCAGGGCGCATGGAGATTCAAGCAGTCTAAATATAAGTTGTTTAGCTCATGAAACTTGATCTACACTCACTTTTGGAGAAGCAAAAATTCAACCTCCTCTCTTGAAGCTCAAGTTTAGTTACAATTTCCATAAAACAAAAAGATAAATACTGTCCATAAAACAAAAAGATAAATACTGGAGATAGAGAGAGAACCGGGGAGGTGCTGCAAATTATATACTCAAGGAGATACAGATACTTGCATGGAGTACGTAATACTGAAAACAAGAAAATAAGTTGTAATGTATTCAAACATGCTCGTGTTACTTGCTTAGTTAAGCTGTTTGTACAAATAGCATGACGGATGCATACGTGGCATGCACACGTACATCTGTGCGTCGATTTCATAGCAGCAGCATCTGATAAAATGTCCCTTTTAAATACATTCACCCTGCTGAACCTCGGGTTTTTGATGCATACGAGTGTTAGAAATGGCTACAACCTGAAAACTTGGATTTTCACGTAATTGGATTCAATTGTCCCATGCATCCATTTTCCACCACTAAAGGATTGTTCATCACGCGGGAGAGTTCACAAGAGCTTAACTGCCTGTTACTGCCATGACTGTTGATCACCATCTGACCAGAACCCGTCCACTAAGTCGTCGTAGCTAGAAAGCTTTCCAGGGTTTTCGGGATTCCATCCGACAGTTGCAACATTTGTAAAAATCAAGAAAAAGCGGATTGTTTTCATAAAATATCCCATGATGTTCTGAAAAACTTAAATTTGAGCAGAATTTCTGATCAGTTGAACTGTCCCCATTGATTTTATCAGTTGCAGAAATATGGCGTCAGGCAGTTGTTTGGAACAATGCAATCCAAGTAGCCAGAATTTTTGTCAGTAGTAGAAAGAAACAAATTACGATCATCATTAGTTAATGAACCATAAGAAGATTGATCAAGAAAACAAGTGTTGTTATTCGATTGGACAGATTATTTCTGATGTTTTCTTGGCATAGCGTCAGGCTGCAGACTCCAAGAACTGGACTGTTTAGTTTCTGTGGCAGTAGAAAACTGTGTCTGTGATGGTGGCTGCAAAAAGGCTTGAATTTGAATATCATGATTAGGGTTTAAAAAAGAATGAAAAGTTTTTGTCCGATCAGAGTATATGAAATTAGTTCTTGCTTGAGTGCCCTTCATGGAAAGGACAGACGCAAGTGCAGCTTCTTGAGCAGCATCAAAGGTTCCCAGCCAACGTCTTTCCTTGGTTGTAGGGTTTCTTATAACCCCACATGTTTAGCCTGGTTTTCTGGCCTCGTCTTTCGCTTGGTTGTGGTAATGTGTTGCGTTGTAACAATGTGAAACCAGTATCCGTAAGGAAGGGTTCAAAGAGAATTAAGGGTTTTTCTAAAGGTTTAGGGTTTGCCTTGGATGCAAGAAATGAAGAAAAATGTTATGGGAAGAAAGAAGATATTTGAGAAAGTTGAAGCCAATGAGGAAGTGCAAAATCTGAGTTTTGATGAAGTGTATGTATGGAAGCTGTGAAGGGCTCTTTGTTAAGCTGATCTTTCACTCGAAGAGACTATTCAATAACTTATTTTGTAAGTAAAAAAAGCTATAACTATTATGTTGTATCACTATCAAAATAAGTAATTTTGCTTATTTCTCATTTCACAAATTATTTATTTAGAGTCTGTTAAAACTTTTCAGTAGATTAATAGCAAGAAAATGACCGTTGTTTTCAACCTATGGGCCCCACTTGTGAGTAAGGAAATCAACTTTAGCTGTTGAGATTGCTTTCCAAAGGTACAAAAATCCATTTCTTGGCTTGAATAATTTATACCGGACACAAAAAAACTTATTTTTCAACATATTAATTGTGATTAAGTTGCATCCGTAATTGATTTAATAATTATTATTATATGCTATAAATCCATAGACAAATCCATTCAGACCTACCTGATATGGACATAATTTCATGTCAACTCCTAGAGCTATTAGATAATTTCAAACGCTTATAATTTCTGATTCTGGAGAAACCCTTTTGAGGAATGTTGGAATTAAAATAAAAGAAGAAATTTCTGAAGTAACAGGGACAATAAAATAAAATAATATTTTTGTCTGTATTTTTCTTGAAAATCTCGAGAATTTGAAATCTGTAATTTTTTTTCTTTTTTAATTATGTATGATGGCACGTGTTTAATCCTCATTTTATGGTAAATAAATAAGGTTAATCTTTTAAAAAATCTTTGCCTTGTTCATGGTTTTCGAAGAGAGCAGTTAAAAGATTATCTTTAATGAAAATGATTCATTAATGATTAACCCAAGAATTAAGATTAATGGAAATGAAAACATCATCAATTTTAGGCTTCCAGGAAAAAGGAGTTGTACTTCATTAGGGCACGTAAGTCAAAGTTTTTGAACATTTTGTCTGTCATTATTAATTTTTCAATAAGTAGATGTAATTTACCCTTTGACTTACCCATTTTAACTCGAACCATTTTCAATGAAAAAAATATTGACAAAAAAATAATAATAATAAATAAAAAATAATTCTGATACCATGAATATTGACGGTAGACGCGAGTAACAATAAGTGATGGACTAAATATGACTAGATATGTATGAAAAAGACGCGTGTGAAAAGTTTATCTAATACACAAACTAATTCAATGCACTAAATATATGAATAAGAAGCTTGAGATTTAATTTTAAATTGTAAACTTGTGAAGAAGAGTAACACAAATTCTTATATATTCGATATGAATTCTTACTATTAACACGTCACTTCAATATGACTTGCTTAATTTCATTATCTTATTGACCAAAGAATTTTCAATAGAAAATGATGGAAAAGGTTAAGACAATAGTTTTGGAAATTTTCTTACAAGAGTGGGCCAATATCATCGTATTAAAAGATGAGATCCCACTTTGAGTCTGATAGTAAAGTTATTAATATTTATTATATGGAATTTTCTTGGGAGATTTTATTTTTATAGTTAAAAACAAGAAGCAAAAATGTAAAGTTGAAGAGTGAGGTGGGTCCCCTTCTTTTTAAACTCCTAAACTTGATTTTGGTATATTTGATATGCAATAATAGATTTAAGAGTTTGCATTCATGCAATAATTACGAAGGAAAGGAATCTACAAAACAAATCATTTCAGTAGTTTTTTTCCAATCAAACTGCCAAAAGATGCACATGCTACAAGTTTCAGGACTATGAAATACAAACTGATTATGCTTCCTCTTGAGGCTCTTCTTCTTCCTGGAGAAGATTTTCTCGGTTGTCATGGGCCCAGAATCCACGCACGTCTATAAGCATACTTGCAACTGTCCCGCCCTGTTTGCAACCCAGTAGATCGGTCAGTGTTATTCTCAATGGATCGGCTGGCTTCACCATATCCCAGATTTCGTCCCTAACGTCTTCAATACAAAGCTCGTAGTTCCCTCCCTCAATCCATTTCTGGTGAACATCCCTGTTTAGTGATACACAGAATAAATATCCAGTTTCAGTTAATATGAAATTCGTATTCAAGTAACAAAACATGATTAGAAACAAGATCAATGACCGGAATCTCGTGCATATATTTGAAAAGGTTTTGATTTAGGTGGCTTCATCTATCTGTCTACTTTAAACTTGCTCAAGAACATCAAGCAGGAAATGACACAAGTTTTTTTGTTGGAAGATGAAGAAGGAAATTTAACCCTCTCAATGTCACCCTTCTTTATTTCCATGTTAGTTTTTACTCTTTTAGTCCTAAAGATGATTACGTTAAGGACAAGTTTAAATCATAAACATTTTATACTAGGAACCGAGGAATAATTCCTTTATTCCCTGAAGAAGCATGTGTAAAGGCATATTCGGCATGAAATATTGGATACTGCTGCATATTAATTCTGCAAAATACTGTCTAGTCCAACGCACCAAACATATCGTTAGAGTAATCTAGAAAGATACACGTGACTTCAATGTCAAAAAGCTAGTTACCTGAACAATGTATGAGTATCAGCAGTCGTGAGAAATCCCCTTCCATGGAGATCAAGGCAGCGAAACAAGTAAGTTAATCCCTCTGGAGTGTCTTTATTTTCCAGAGCCAGAACAAAGTCGAGAAAACTTTCAAAATCCATCTCCCGAGCATTACCACCTCCGTTTTTTCCACGCCGGATATGCTCATCAAAAACTAATTGTATAAAATTATGAAAGAATTATTAAGTGGTTGTAAATGGAAGCACAAACACATTAAAGAAAATGTGGCCTCGATAGCAATAGGTCAGATATTCAAATAACAAGCAGTGGTAAAGAATATAACAGCCTATTCATATTCATAGATGAGGATAAAACTTTTTTAAAAGATGGCTAGATACATTTCTCCGAGATGGCAATTCGAAAAGGTTTGTAAAACAAGAATAAAAAGGTCATAAATGATTTACAATGATATTAGAAAAGAAGATAACATTAAAAATAAATAAGGACAATAGTACCCAAAAGAAAAAAATGAATATATGATTGCAGCCAGTGTCAAGGAGTTTGAATAAGATTCCGAAAATTATCGAAGATTGAATAAGATTCTGAAGATCGTCGAAGATTACGATT
>CAIGRE010123029.1:0-12812 GCA_903798275.1 Fraxinus angustifolia subsp. syriaca | reverse complement strand
GAATAGTGATGTGTGGTTAAAAATGAGAATATCGAAAATAGAGTTGAAATAACGAGAGACAAATATGGGCTAAATTTACTTATCCCCTGTTTGATTGAGATTAAAAATCAAAATTTTAATAGATTTTGATAAAAAAAAAATAATTGAATGCTTGGTTGAAAAGCTGTGGTTTGTGGATCTATAAAATATGCGATAGAAATTAATTGTTGACTTTAATTTATATTAAAATCTAGATTTTAACTACCAAAAGGGGGGCTTAATCTTTTTAGTCTGAAATGACTATAAGCTAAAAAGACGCTACATTTGAGACATCATCACGAAGATATGATGAGGTCACATGAAGTAGAATTTTCGAGTTTTTTTCACAATATTCTCACCGTTCTCTGAATAGGTAAGTTCTTCTCCTGTGTACATTTAGCTGAGGATAGACATATGTAGTCTACTTATTCATCATTAATAATGTTATACAAACTTTCGAACTAAAATTTACAGTATACTCAGATAACAACAAAAAATGTTACAAGAAAAACGTGTTTCATTCCTTCAATTACATATACGCTTCCAAAGGCATCAAAGTGAAGTGAATATCAAAAGGAGCTCGGACTCAAAATTGTACCCATCTGTAACCCAACATCGGACCCTAAAGCATTCCTTTATCAATTAAAGGAAGCCACACAAATCACTCATATACTCTCTTTCAAACACACTTAGTAGTTAGTGTACAGATTTCACAAAGAATTTAGAAGAATCGACTTCCAATTGAAGGTTTGAAAGAAAAAGATATCTGAGAAAATGGAAGAATCTAGAAACCAACCCAAACAAGAGAATGCATAAGATTAACCTAACGGGGGCGACTGAGGGGTCTATTTATACCCTCATTTCCAACCTTAGATCATCAAAGGTCCAAGGCTTCTCAAAAGGACATAGTTGGCATCACATCCCAACAAATAAAACATGTCATTAAGATTTGTTTAATTAGTACGAAAAACATACGAGAAGATAAAAACCCACCAAATCATAGGAATTCATTTTCCATGCAGATTAAAGTGGTTGTACCTTGAAATTCGATTTCTATTTTCACGTTTCAATCAAACGGCTAAAGTGAAATTTGTTTTCCTTGGATGCGACGTTTTCCATGAAATTCGTTGCAATCAAATAGACCCTAATAAATTAATGAAAAATGTGCTATTTAAAAATAAAGAAAAATTTTTAATTTGTGTGTAATATTATTTTAATGAAGAGTATGTGGTTGAAAAGAAAAAAGAGAAAAATATATTTTGAAAATAATGAGGGTCAAACAAGAAGAGTAATGATATTCATTATCACTGGGGTTGAGTACAAGTACATGTGACAATTACATAACATTAAATAATAGATTCATTTAAATGCAAAGTCAAATAACTCATTTAATTCAATATAGCTTTTGTTTGAGTCCCATTTTGAGAGAAAAATATATTTTTAAATAGAATTTTTGGAAAATGTGTGTTTAAAAATAAAGAATTTTTTTTTTGATTCATGTAAAATATTATTCTATTGGAGAATATGCGATAGAAAATGAGTTTTTTAAAAAACAAGAGCAAGTTCTCTTTGCTATTTTGAAGCCGTTTTTTGTTTTCGATTTTTCAAAATGGTGAAAACGCGTTCTTTTCTTATTTTCGAAAATGCGTTTTTGAAAACAAGTTTAAATTTACAAAGAAAACCCAAAACGATAAATTTGTTGTTTTGAGTGTTTTCAGTTATAATTTGGCCAAAATTTTCAATTTTCGATTTTTGAAAATAATTTTTTAAAATGACAAAAAAAATACATTTTCAACAATTTTAAAATGGACACTCAAAATTCAAAATTCAAAATGATTTCAAAACTTAAAATGGGAAACTGAGATACGAAGAGAACACTCCCTAACTTTTTGATAAGACGAGGCTTGAGCATACAAAGTGCAGCTACATAGACGAATGCCAAGCACCCGAGATAACGTTGTTGCAAACGAGGGCTTAGTCAAAATATTGCACCGCATAGCACTGCAAACAAGAGAACTGCAGGCAATCTCGTCCCGCTCCCGCAAATAGTCGATCGGTGGTTAAATATAAATTCGAAATCAAGAATATTTCCCGTTCATTTCAAATGCTTTCTCTGCAAGTTTCTTAAATATTTTTCAAATCTCCGAACATCTCAAAATTCGATTGCATTTTCGTAAGCAGTTCAATTTATTCGTAATTAGTGAAGATGAGTTTCGATTCGACTCGCTCCGGGAACTCAGTTTCGAATTCGAAACGGAGCTTCAATTCAATCTCTTCAAATCCTTCTAACAAAACCAGTAGCAGTGGTGCTAAAAATACGAATACTGATAAGAAGAAGAAGAAGACGAACCAGAAAACCCTAGGCATGGCTTGGGGAGCCAATTCTCGCTCTTCCTCTCGCTCCGCCTTCCGTAATTCCCCCTTCTCCGATTTCGGCAGGTCCCGTCCCTCTTCTCTCCACGTGTGTGTGTTTATTAGTGTTGAGCAGGTTTCTAGCTTCTTAGAAGTTGCTTTTTATAGAAGTTAAGAAAGTAATTTAAGAAGTTTTATTGATAATTAACGGTAGGTTTCGTTGATTTTAAATGGAAATTCCAATAAATATAAACATGAAATCTCAAGAGCACGGGCTACTTGAAATTTTGATAATATGGATTTCTGCATGAGCAGAGGAATTGATGTTTACGAATAAGGTTGCACGTAATTTTTCATCGAAAACTTAGGTTGCGGATGTTTTGAAGAAAAATAATACGGACTTGAGGTATGCCTTGTAGTTTTAAGGGAGCCAGGAATTTGTTTCTTGTTGATGCTTTCTGAGAATTTTGGTGTTTAAAGAGTTTGGCAGTATTTGGCAATTACCTGATTTTCAGTTGTTTCGACTCTATGGTCTACGAACTTACAATGTGTTGTTACTTCCACAGTACTGGTTCACTATTTTATTGTTTGTGTTATGACAACTATGCTATTATGGAAGGAGAAAATTCTAAATTATATTTACTTCGCACTATGTTATGTATGTCCTTTGCTGCATTTGGTTCTTTAAGTAATGTCTAGTCATGTTACCGAATCTTTCATATTCCGCTTGCATGATACTTGCAGGTATACAATAGTGTCATTAGTTCTACAAATATAATTTTTGATTTTAAGAATGTTTTATTGCTTTCTTTAACGTATTCAGATAATATGTTCAATTGTTCTTTTTTCCTAACCCTCTTTCATTTATTTTCTTTTCTTTTTCGATGCAAGTCTCTTTTCATTATTTTTTTCAATTGTTCTTTCTCCTAATCCTCTTGTAATCATTTTCTTTTTGTTTTGGATATAAGTCTCTTTTCTTATTCATTTGGTAGTTATGAATATATAATATTTTTAGTTTTGCTTTGGTCTTTGATTGTTTTTGGCTACTTGGGTGTAGTTACATGGTTTTGAAGAATAAAAAACTACATGAACAGTTTGATGCTGAGGCTTCAAGCTCTTCTCAAAGTGGTTCTGCTTCTGGGAAATCTATATTTCACGGGGTTTCGATTTTTGTGGATGGATATACCGTCCCGTCTAGTCAGGTTTGATTTGTACTCTGATATTTTATGGGCTTCTGTTTTCATTATATAGATGTATTGGATTGCTTAACCTTGTTTTGTTTGGATTCAGACAGTCCATTGTATTGCATATGTTCATGCAATTCAATAATTTTAATTAAAGTTAAGAAGAACACTCAAGTTTGAAACTACACATTTGTGAAGATTAAAACTAAGCATAGGAGCTATTTTAGACATTCCTTTTATCTTTAGATGCTCCTTTTTTTAAAAATAATCATTCCTTCTCGTATTATGTTCCATATTAGGAATGTAGACATTTTTTTTTTTTGCAGGAACTTCGAGGCTTCATGTTAAAGTATGGAGGACGATTCGAGAATTATTTTTCAAGGCATCGTGTTACTCATATAATCTGCAGTAATCTCCCTGACAGTAAAATCAAGAATTTGAGGTTCATCTTGTCTTTGTATGTCAAACTGATGCATTGATGTTTTTGGTACTTAACAAATATCTGTTTGTGAATTTGATACAGGTCATTCAGTGGTGGGCTTCCAGTAGTTAAACCCACCTGGGTGAAAGATTCAGTTGCTGCTAATAAACTTTTGAGTTGTACGTCATATTTAGAATTGATTCTTTAGTTTAAATTTAGGTTCACTTCACGGTACTCACAATCAACTTCTGAAATTCGTTTTTGTAATGAACGTTTCTTCTAAATCCATGAATGGTAAATGTGTGAGGAAACCTGAGAAAGAACTCATTATTAGTATAATTTCCTTTTTTAATAGCAATAGAGAAGGAATTGGAAAGAATGTAATTCAAAGACTAAATACATTTTGATCTACTATCATTTCCGTTCTTTAAATTTGTAAGTTTTTCAGCGGTCATGACCTTAGTTACCTGGAATACTATTTTAGCAGATTATGAATTGATATTATTTGCCTAGACATGGTATGCCATCATCTCAGGGTACATAGTATATCTTCCCACTCATTTTCTCTCTCCAGCTTATCTGTTTGGACCAAACTGTAACAAGAGGTGTAATACTTTTAAGTCGTGATGACAACGAGCTAGCTTATGGTATACTTGAACTTCTCAAAAAATATTGAAGTGATTAATTAAACACAGGTGGCAAATTGCTCCCGATTCCTAACCTCCTTCCTGGGACAAAGATATATCCAAGTAATAGTTAAAATAGGTTTATGAACACCTGTCGTAGAATTTCACTGCTTCTGCATATTTGTAGATCTGCTGATTTGCTTTTCATACTAGGGAAGATTTTTAAAAGATTGCGAGTAAAAATATGAGTGGCATCCATCAAAGTCACTCTCATTGTTTGGTTTGCCTGTAGGGATCCCTTATCAACTCGATCAGCTTGCAAGTGAAATTCATAACCAACCAAAACTATCTGCTTTCTTTCCTCTGAAAAACATCCGAGATTCAGATGATGTAGCCCTAAATCTTGGCAATCAAGTAGTTTTTGAAACCGAGAATTCATCATTGGAGTATGGGACTTTGATGGTTGCCAATTGTCCCGAACAGTGTGATTCTACAAAACAAGTGGACCAATGCGGTCCAGAATTTGATGCTCTTTTGCACGTGGGCCCTACCGAAATGATACTAGAAGAGCCTACTTGTAGTGTAGGAAGCCATTGTGAACCGAAAGTTGCTGAGCTCTGTGATATTTCCATGTTAGATGGGATGGATACAGGATTTGAACCCAAATCTATTAGTTCTTTTCAGGCTTCTGCTTCAGTTTCCAATTGCATCCCTGATGATAATAATTTTAAAGAATCGTCAAGTTCAAGAATCAGTTTAGCATCTAATCAGCCTCATTCAACTCTTGTAGATCCTGATTTTGTTGAAAATTATTTTAAGGTAAGAACTTTGAAATTTTACAAATTCTTTTCTGGCATGTGTTTTGGTTTGATGATTCCAACTATTCTTTTATCAAAATGATTCCAACTATTCTGAAATAGTGATTTCTTTTGAAATGCATGCATAATTTAAATTAAGAAACCATCAGCAAGCTTCAGAATTGTATGTATGTCTTTTACTCTTTTTGAAACCATTACAGGAAAAGGAATAATGCTTAGATTGAAAATGTGTTCCTGTTGGGGTGTTTGAACGCTCTTCTGCTTTTTTGTATTTTTACCTTTCTGGATCTCACACTAATCAACTTCAAAATAAGTTTTTGGAATTTAAAAGCAAAGGAGTTATATTGTTTCATGGGATTATAGTTGCAGGGCTGGAGTGCTGAACGGTTTATAATAAAGATGAGGACTTGATGATCAATACACATGTATATAACTATACTCAGACGGTGTTTTCTTTATTTTTCAATACACAGTTTTATGATCATCAGGGCTGGTTAGTACCAAAGCAATGATAACATCTTACATTGCCAGGCATACGTGGCATGGTTTCTGATACAAAATTTGAATTTACCGCGAACAGTTTCCGTTGCAAGTTGTCTTTCGTACTGGTTAAAATCTCATGCTTCAGTGCTTCACTAACACCGTTAGATTCACTTCATTATGGGTTTGGATCATTAAGATGAAAAACAATGCAATGGGGCATCATTAGTACACATCTCCAAGGATGGCCACAAGAAGAATTTAACATATAATCTCCTCTTATTCATTTCGCATTCTCTTTTATCATTCATGTTCAGGTTTAGTGTATTGGATATTTATTTTATTTATTTATTTTTATTTTAATTTTGGACTATCTGTAATATTCTCTTTCTGCACAACCTACTATGATTTTATTTAGTCTAACATATTGTATTTTATTGTTAAACTTATAATTTTACCTTCTATCTCATTTGATTTTCATTCTTTATCAGGTTTATTTCTCTTAGTTGCAGTTATATTTGGGTTAAACTTATCTTAGTTTCTAGTATTTAACTTTGGTATCCAATCAGTCCCACTTCTGAGGAAATGTTCTGTATTTATTTTCCGTGTTTGTGTTATGAGTCTTTTAAATGTTTGTTGATATTGCTTAAATTTATCTGAATGTCAAAATGTAATATATTAGCCATTTTAAATTTATTGGAGAACACGAACACATTGTCCATGACTGCTTGGCTGCAAACTATCTAATCTAATATTATTAAAATCTTTCAACTTTTGTTTGAAGTATATCCTCAATTGCGATCCATTCACAAATGTACCCTGATTAACTTTTGGATGTTCTAGAGCTCTAGGTTGCATTTTATTGGAACTTGGAGAAATCGGTACCGGAAGCGTTTTCCCAGCTCATCTGATGGGTTTAGAGACAAAAGGTCTTGTCTCAACGCCTCTGCAGTGGTTCACAAGACTGCCATAATACATGTTGACATGGTAATTGTGATCATTTTCACATGGATTCTTTACCCCCCTCCCCCCAGCGACCCAAGAAAATCTCATATATCTCTTCTTTATAAAGGTATTTTGATTGAATAATATCACGATGATTGAAAATATTCTATTCCAGGATTGCTTCTTCGTAGCAGTGATCATCAAGAACCGACCTGAATTACAAGACAAACCTGTTGCTGTTTGCCATTCAGATAGTCCCCGCGGAACTGCTGAAATATCATCTGCCAATTATCCTGCTCGAGATTATGGTGGGGCTTATGTCCTGAAACTATATTTTTGTTTTGGTTTCATATGCATTTTGTGACTAGTATAGTATGCTTCCAGGAATCAAGGCTGGAATGTTTGTTAAAGATGCCAAGGCACGTTGTCCTCATCTTGTAGTTGTTCATTATGATTTTGGAGCTTATGAGAAGGTATCCATTCAACTGTCTTGCTTTAATTATGTAATTTTTGCTAAGGCATGATTTTTATTTGTTCCTACTGCTATTTCTTCATATATGTCATTTGCATAGTGATCATTTGGTGTTGTTTGATTTCTTGGTTTACAGGTGGCAGATCAATTTTATGACATTTTGCATAAGCACTGCAACAAAGTGCAGGTCTGCATTTGAAAATGCATTTCAAAGCTATATCGTGTTTATGTTTTTCAGTTTTGAAATTGCAAGTTTATCTTAATGCAGGCTGTCAGTTGTGATGAAGCATTTCTTGATGTCACTGACTCGAGTGTGGAGGATCCCCAGCTTTTAGCTTCAGTAATCAGAAAAAAGATTTTAGACACTACAGGATGCACTGCAAGTGCAGGGATTGCAGGAAATATGCTTATGGCCCGTCTTGCTACAAAAACTGCAAAACCGGATGGCCAATGTTACATTCCTCCCGAGAAGGTGTGCTCCTCTGTTATAGTCTTATAGATGAAGGTTTTTTTTTTTGTTAAAAATCCGTCACCATAAATCATTTTCATCGTTCCATTTGCCTATATTTTCTCCTGGCATTAAATTAGTTTTTACTTGGAGCGTTCTTATCTTCATCTTCTGGTTTGCCTTCTGGTCTTGGTATTCTATTTGTGCTGCCTCGTTGACAATGTTAATTTATGTCTTTTTCTTTTGAGAGAGGTGGAGTTGGGGGATGGGGATCCCATATTATTTCTGCTGATGTTCATGGTCAATTGCGAAGTGAATTAAGTATTGCTATCTGCTGTTTCCTCAAGCAGGTAGTAACTTTGCAAACATGAAATAATAATCCTTATTAAAGTAATTCAGTCTCTGTATGTCGCCTCTTTCTTTCTTTCTTTTTTTTTTTTAATTAATATAAACAAATCCCATGTGGCCATCCTTCCATTGAGAAGTATAGAAATTTCTGGTGGTCTCCAACTTTTTGTGGCTTGTGATTTTTGCAAAATTGTCGAAGTTGAAATTAATACAATTAGAGCCATCTTTCTGTGATAAATTAGAAGTTTTTATGATGATATGATGCCTTTCAGTCCAACGTCTCTCATGTTTTACTCCAAATCCCATGTGGCTATCCTTCCATTGAGAAGTATAGAAATTTCTGGTGGTCTCCAACTTTTTGTGGCTTGTATTTTTGCAAAATTGTCGAAGTTGAAATTAATACAATTAGAGCCATCTTTCTGTGATAAATTAGAAGTTTTTATGATGATATGATACCTTTCAGTCCAACTTCGCTCATGATTTACTCCAAAATTCATCAATATAATTTTGGTTGGGGGGCCAGGTGGTGAGGAGTGAGGACTGTGGTGAGGTGAGCTCTTCCCACTGCTTTTACTGAAGTAGAACTGTTTGGAATTTTGTAATTCAATTATTTGCTGTTTTTACTATACTTTTGTGTCCCTGTTTTCCTTCTTGTCATTTGAACTATTATGGATTTTTTTTAACGATACCCTTGTTTGATCCCCATTATTTTCAAAATACATTTTTTTCTCTTCTATTCAATCACACATTCTTCAATAAAATAATATTATACTCAAACCCAAAACTTTTTCTTATATTTTAAACACATTCTCCATCAATCTATTATTACAAAATGCATTCTAATCCAAAAATGTGGCTCGAACAGACGCTATATATCTCTTGCTAATTAAGTTTTGTTGTAGATCTTTTTGCCTCTTTCTTAGATGTACGAGTTGTCAAACTTTATTGGAAACCATGTATCATGATTCAAACTTGCCTATTGTTTCTTGGCGATGCTAAAATTTAATCCAGATGCATGCTTACATGTTAATCTACTTACATTACTAGGAGTTAGAACATTATTTCTTTTCTATTACTTGTTTACTGCTATTTTCTGCTCCACATGTCAAAGAAGTGTGCTAAAAAAGGTTATAGAAACATGAAATTCAAAAAACTGAAAAGGAAGATGATGAAGGATACTGAGGTTTGAGATCAACTTCAATCCATATCACTGATTATGTCTAGTTGAGTTTTCAGGTGGATGATTATTTATGTGCACTTCCAGTCAGAGCACTTCCTGGAATTGGTCATGTTTTGGCAGAGAAGTTGAAAAAAGGGCAAATTGAAACTTGTGGACAGCTGCGAATAATATCCAAGGTAAACTTTTGGTTTAGATGGATCATGGTGTCATTGGTAGGTGCATTAATACAGTTTCGACTACTCCTGGGCACAAACTCAACTGAAGTATCAAATAACTAATGCTCCATTTGGCAAAATTTTGTAAATCATTATATATAGTCAAACTTTATTTTCAACCAAACATTCTAATAGACCCAAAAGTACTGTACACTTATCCACCACTCATTTCTATCTATTTATAAATTAAAATTGTTTTAAAAAAAAGACTTAAATTTTCTACATCGAGCAATTGGCTAATAATGGGATGTGCCACTTTGGAACTTTGCAGGCTTCAATGCTTAACTATTTTGCCTGTTTGCTTTAATTTTTTAATGTGCCTTCATTTTCTTCTCTACCTGCTAAGATAGGATCTGAAGTAGCTTTTACAAGTCTGCAGTTGTGTGTGTCTATTTTTGAATTTCAATTGCTACTACTAAAGGAAAATATAATATTCAAAGAACTAGGTTTTTAGGACAACATTTAGTTTTAGATTTCGTCTTTGTGATGTTTCCAGGAATCTCTTCAGAAGGATTTCGGTGTGAAAACTGGAGATATGCTCTGGAATTATAGTAGAGGGATTGACAACCGACACGTTGGAGTGATTAAGGTTGGTAACCAATATCTTTATTTTGCTCCTTCTAGGATTGTACTCAGACTTGTCTAATATTGTCAGAGGTTCAAGCTACATCCACTTGTGAAGGAGTCTTGTAAACCTGAAGGCATTCAGTATTTTTCTTATGCAGTTCAACTAAAATTCTGACATTGCAATGTTAGTGAGGTCTGTCATGTATAGTTGGTGTGAGTACTACGTAGTGCTTTATTAGTGGGTTAGTCCCTGGCTTCAGAATGTTAGTGAAGCCGGCATAATATGCTATTCTGATCTAAGATGTGTGACGTATGGATGTGAGAAGTTATTGGGTATAATATAGAGAAATTAGAGCAAGTTGTTCCTTTTGAATGCTACAGGAAGATCATAAGAAGTGTCATTCTCTGTTTGATAGAATAGGCTGACCTGCTTATACTTTCCATTCATCAAAGCACGTGGCACAGAGCAGACAACAATCATTTCTTAGACTAGGCAAACGTGCTTGTACTTTTCATAGTCACATGGCGCTTGCTTTGGTTATGTAAAGCTTAATATATGAAGCCTACCTATACTTGGATTTTGCCTTTTTTTGCAGGAAAGCAAATCTATAGGTGCTGAAGTGAACTGGGGTGTGAGGTTCAAGAATACAAATGATGTCAGTAGTCTATTGTGGAATTGATTTTCTTTTACCTTTCTGTGAAGTATTAATGGTGCTTTTGATTTCAGGCTCAACGTTTCTTGACGAACTTGTGCAAGGAGGTTTCACTGCGATTGCAGGGATGTGGAGTGTTAGGTCGCTCTTTTACCCTGAAGGTTTGGCCATATGTTGTTATTGAAAGTTCTCATGACAAGTGATATTGTGGTGCCTGTATGTTAATACTTTGTTGTTACTGAAAATTTCTGAAACTTAACACATTGAAGAAAACTTACGTTGCTTTGAACAATGGCATTATGTAGATAAAGAAGAGGCGAAGTGATGCTGGTGAGCCAATAAAGTATATGGGCCATGGAGACTGTGAGAACCTTAGCCATTCCATTACGGTATATAACATTATTACATAAACATTTTTTTTTCCTGGATCCATGGTATGACGTTACCATTCTTTTATCTTTTATATATAAAAGCATTCTTGAATGACAGATTCCGATGGCCACAGACGAACTGGATGTGATTCAGAGGATAACCACTCAGCTTTTTGGATATTTTCAAATAGGTAGTTTTGGCTCACTGATCTTTTTCCTTTATCACACTTTTAAGATAATAGGCTATTTGCAGACCTTTCTTTTGAGACTGAGTGCACTGAATTAGCGTATGCCTGCAAAATGGTTTGAAGATGAAAGCTTTAACAAGAAGCTGCTAACTTGTTCTTACCAGAAATACAACCATTATATTTCTTCCAATTCATAATAGGCTCAGTTTAAATTGACAAAGCCATTCGAAGAATTTCCCTTTTGTCCTTTATTCATTTGTTTCTTCCAGATATTGATAGATTTATTGTATCTTTAACCGATAAAGCTAAATCACTTTTTCATCTGGGTTGTACTTTTTGTTAATTTTCTTTTCCTAGGATGGCAAGTTTTAGTGCTCACTTGGCAGATTTTTAAATATCCACATATTGTGTACATGGACATTGAGTTCCAAAATGCCATTTAATCAAGTATCTCCTTTCCCGACAAGGAGATTCATCTCTCAAAAAGCTAATTAGGAATGTTCTGTGCTTCTTGAATACTTTGGTATCATGTGTAATAATGCATTCTCCTCTTCAAATTTTTTGATCTGGTGTATTTTTTTTAATTCTTTCAGCGATTTACATTTTTACAAAACTATCATCTTGCTGTTATATGTATTTCTTGAGTTCTTACTTTTCTAGTCCTCAAGAGAGTTTGTTTGGTCGTATAAACTATAATGTCTCTTTCCCCTACTTAGCAGTAGGATGACCACATACTTTATCTTTGAATTGTTTGATATTTCTTGTTTTTTTTTGGACATTTTGTTATTTTTAGATTTTTCTATTTTGAAATTCAATTTTAGAAATTTCTTTTGAAGTACAGGTACAGGTGTTAGGGACTGTTCTTTGTTGCTTTATATTAATAATATTCTTGTCAGGAATGAGTCTATTTCTTTTGAAGTACAGGTACAGATGTTATGGAGTGGATCATGTTTAACTGTAAGGGGCATATTACTTTTATAATTTGATCCTTACATAATATGACAATGTTGGTGCAGATGTTAAAGATATAAGAGGAATGGGCTTGCAAGTTTCTAAACTCGAAAACACAAATAATGGCAATCTAGGTTTGTGTTTTATGATTATTAGCTCTCTATAATGTTCTTGGAAGAATCCTAAGCATTTCAACTATTTATTATTGGTTTCTAGATTTGATATATAACATTTTTGCAATTTCCTTTGTTATTTCAATATTGCTTTTATCAACTGATCTGATTTACTTTTGTCCTGAAGTCCACCAGAGGAATTCCATTCTCTCCTGGCTTGTTTCCACTCCAACAAAGGACACAGATCAAGAGAAAGTTACTAGTCTCACCAAGCACAATGATATAGGTATTATAAACACTTGTTATATTTTGTTATTTCAAATTTTCTTTTGGACGTGGAATTGCGCAATAGAATTTAGTCACACTATATAGCTTCGAGGTTTACTTTTCTAGGTGTGTGACATGGTTATGAAACTTGTGCATGATTATATTGGCTAAAGATAATTTGTGCTGAAGTTATTC
>CAIGRE010123007.1:0-11150 GCA_903798275.1 Fraxinus angustifolia subsp. syriaca | reverse complement strand
TTATGGATAAACTTTACCCTCTAATTCTATAAAAATTAAGTTAAAAGTGTTAACTAAAAATTCGGTTAATTCAAAGTTTTTATCAACCATCGCAGACGCCAGTAAGTTACTTACATAATGCAGGCATCATGTTGTTTTTATATGTTTAACAAACACCACTGCAATTGTCTCTGACAAAAATACAACTAATATGGTGACACTAGCCCCAGGCCTTCACAGCATAAATGGCTTCTCTTGCTGCTGCAGCTCCTGATTAGCCACCCACCCCATTCCCCAAACAAAATAATAATAATAACTCTATTTTACAGTTAATCTTTTCGCTTTCCCCAGTGCCAGTTAGAAGGAAGAAGTTTACATCAGCTTGTTTTCTTTCATAAATGTCTAACCTTGATAAAGTAAGAAATGTGTGACTCGTTTCTAATACTCATTCTGGAAAAGTCGGCCTAGAATATGTGGCTTTGTCATTTAATTTGCAGCAAATTAGCCCAATGTCAATGTACAACACATACTTGTGGAAGATCATATTATTTGTCAAATAAGTAGATGATTCAAGAGGATAACACGGAGCTTGCTCAAAAAATGTGAAAGATATACTATTTTGGACGTACTTAAAAGTTGATGATTGGAATAGAGGCCAAAATCAGACTGAAGTTCCAAGATACAGACAATGAAATCATTTAGTTCATAAAACCACGACAGCTCGTGTGCATGTATTCAGATCAAGTGTTTGATAGAGAACCAAACCATATATTTCACACCATATTATCGTACACCAAATGCATGCATGCATACCAGTTCCACCCTCTGCTACAGTTAAGTTCAAGATAAAAGATGTTTCATTTTGCTAATGCTATGTAACAATTACACAAGATACTTAACCTTCAAAGTAAACAAATGAAAATAAATATGCAATTACAAAGAGCAAACTTAGATATGAGGTAATAACTTAAAATTTCTAAACATACAAATTATAAAGCATCTGACAACATAATGCAGTGTAATTCTATCACATTTGGAAGAGAAGGACAATGACATGCACAATAAAATGGATGGTTAAGGGAGGAAGCTTCTTGCCTATTGCAAATTTGTAAAAAAAAAAAATTGTAAAATATAGAGGACCAAGATGACTAAATTCAACACTTGTCAAGTTACATGGAAATCGTACCTTGTCTTTCTCAAACATGCGATACAAGTCCCTAAAAGGTGATTAACTTTGCGTCCAGAAGATTGCAGAGGAACACTCCCTACAATCACAGAAACATCTTTGCTGGCATGCATTGAGCTAGGGCCTAAATCCATATCAATAAGCCTTGTACCTTTTGGCTGTATGCATTGGACATCATCTTCTGAACCATCTACTGATCTTAAGTCTGGAACCTCCACTTTATTAATAGAGTTACAATTCGTTGGAGCCCTTTCTTCATCATCAAGTATGTCTATGATAGTACAACCAATCTCAAGGTCTTTCAAACCATCTCCATCCGGAGGTTGAGGAGCCTCGTCGATAACAATATGTGCTGGGCAAGATTGTAACAATTTTACGTCAATATCATTTTTCAATACATCCACACCAGAAGCTGTACCGGATAATTCATTTGCCAAATTCCGTATCACCCTTCCACCGATCCCCTCGCTCTTTCCTATTGGCTCGGAACTAATTCCTATGCCATTAACTGCAGGTGGTTTATCTTGTCTCGGCAACTCTTCAACAACATCTAAGTGGGGACAGGGAAAAAAGGCATTTGAGATGAAAGTTTTCATGCTTAACAGCAGTACATAGACACTTTATTTCATTTATGACAGTCATAAATAATATTAGTTTCCTTCCATCCCTACCCCCTTACAGGCTATTGCTAATGATGAGTTTATGCATAGGTAAAGGTAACAAACAGAATATTAGTTTACAATATAAAGGTTAAACATCTAAAATTCTCTCCTACTTGAAATATGTTTCTAACAAAGAGATTCATCTACCTGGCATGGTATATTTTATCTTTTGTGGCTTAAATAAGGCCTTGTAACTGCGAGCGTCCATTTTCTTCCTTTTCGTGCCAACAAAGTTCAGGTCAGGTTCAGCTTTCCCAGATTCCACTGTCAACTGTTTCAGGCTCTTCTCTTTGATATCCTTCTTTTTCATATTTAACGGACTAAGTCGTTTTACAGATTGCTTGGATCCTGAAGAACTTGACGAATTAATTTTCTTACCCCTGTCAGACTTCCTTGGGGTACTTGTCAGATTATGTTTCTCAATTCTATCAGATTTCCTCTTCAATGAAGGAATTATGGGTGGTGTCTGCCTCTCTATACGCTCAGATTTCCGAGTACTTTGTGGGCTTTGAGTCTTGGGTCTCGACGACTGCGTTTCCCGAGCTGACCTTCTCAAACCCAAGACATCAGCTTTTTCCGGAATGAAGTTTGATTGTTGTTCTTTATTGACCATTTTTTTCTTTGAACCATTACCAACCAATTCATCTGTATTCTTCTTCGCAGATCGAGTACTGCTTACCATCCTTTTCAGCTGAAACTGTAACCACGCGTCTTAAACTTAAAAATCTTCTACAAATTCAACTAATGCTGAAAAACAAAAAGCATTAGATGTTAAAACAATTTTATCTTAGCGAGTCGAGGACATACAATAAAACCTAATTGTAAACTACCTCTGAAAATCACTTTGTAGTGTGAACTATCATTATTAAATATATAATTGTTCTTCGCTAATCCACCAATTACAGTTTTAAGGGTTTATTATTTGACGCGCATAGTTTCCAAACAACATTATTCAAACATATTTTAACAAATTTAATTGTTGTTGTTTCCTATATGCAGTAAATCAACAATATGCAACACCTAAATAAACATAAGAACACATTCATGTGTTAAAAATTCCCAAAATTCAAAAAAAAAAATTTTAAAAAAAACCTCCGAAAACTTGAAGGACGATCAACCATTGATAATTTACAGAAACGGAAATGAAAGAAAAATATTTTTTTTTAAATGTACTTTTAAGAGCAAAATAAAACCCTAGATTTTGGCATAAAAATTGTAACATCGGGTATCAAATTTTACCAGCATCTGTTTGAAATACTCCTTGAAGAAACCCTAGAAGTGGAATTTCACGGCATTGCTCTACGATTCTACCGATTTATGATAATCAATAGGAGTAGCAAGGAGAGTAGTTAAGTATGGCACCCAAATACTTTCTCCACACGTGTGCCAGCTACAACTTGCATTTATAGGAACGACTATCTGGCTCATGTGTTTCCAGTTTTGCCCTTATTTCTTTTCTAGGACTTATTAACAAATCCTTGCCACTTTAAATTAAAATTCATTTTTTTGTCTTCTTTATCAATCACAAATTTTTAAATAATAAAATAATGTTACACGTAAATATAAATAATTTCTTCAAAAAATTACTATTCTCCAAACAGGGATTAAAAGCATTTTCTCAATGTCAAAATTCTTTTGTTTTGAAATATTAAGGGTGATTTCGATTCGTTGTTTTCGAGTTATTTTTAATTTTATAAAATATTAAAAATGTGTTTGATTTTGTATTTTTGAAGTTATAGTCTCAAAAATAAGGATAAAATTAGGGGAAAATACATAACTATTAGAGTTGGAGAATACATTTTCACAATTAACAAACTTAAACAAAAGTTTCAAGATCAGATGTTATATAATATTAATATATGGGTTGTGCTGTGGATACATAAGTGTACCCACTACCCATAGCATTTTCCTTAATATATATAATCTTTCAAATTAGCTTTAACGATATCAATTATTCCATATATCACAATACATTTTCCGTCTTCAATTACAATATCCTACCCTCCTCTTTCTCTCTCTAAATATGATTTCCAAATTCTCTCCTAAATCACCACAAATCACTCCTAAATCATCAACTGGGCACAAAATTGGTGGATCCATTCTCCAAGCACCATCATTCAATTGATAAAGTCATGATACAATGATTTTCAGCTGCTTAGAGTTGTCGGAATGCAATGGTCTAAGGATCCGATGATTGGAGATCTTAGTATTTCACCGTGAAGCGACATACATCACGATATTCATTTATAATTATAAGTTATTTCGTTTTTACAGACTGTGTATTATGATATGATGAATCGAAAGATTATTCAAATGAGATTTACTCTTGATTTGGAATTTTGAATTCATCTTGTGATATAAAAATTCATAATTTCTAAACAGGTTTTTGTATTTCATAAAATTACAGCATGGCTTGACCTATTAGCTGTGTTTTTTGTGTTGTATGTCATTGGTTCTATTTAACAATGATTGTTTTGACGAAATATGTGTAAGTTGTTATTGCTTGTGAACAAACATGTGTTATTTGTGATTGTTTGTGACTAAGTCTGTCTCCATTATGACTTTATGTTACTAGGTCTGTTAATATATGACCGCTTATATGTTAACAATGACACGTATGAATATATATATATGTTAACGGGTAATTTTTTATGACAAAACGTGTTTAGAGTTAAAAGTTTGTAACCATTTATGCGTTAACTATGACCCTCTATGACCGTGTATGTGTTAACTATGACCGGTTTGTGATCGGTAATGTGTTTCGTTGTGTGATTGTGATGTTATCTAAACAAAAATTAACTTAGATTAAATAGCAATCATAAAAAATAATTTGTCATCTACATTAAAGCAACAAACATCATCAGTAGTATTAAAAATTTGAAAATATTTGTCTATATGTACGTAACAACCAATACTCGTCTACACAAATATCTACCAGCTATATCTAAAATGAAAAATCATTTTGAGATTGGCCAACTCCGGATGCTCCCCTTAGGCAATCTAGCGTACCAAATTTCTGTTGCACCACTTAAGGTCAAGTGGAAAGCTCTATACTTCATTACCGGGGTGGCTCCTTTCAAATTCATGTGTGTCTTGTAGCTATTCATGTGCTTCGAGAGGTCACCTCTTCCATTATACTTTGGAATTTTAGGGAGTGTGAAGTGATTAAGCATCGAGGCATTCCTTATGGCCTCTGAGAAAGTGGAATGTTCATCATTATCATCAAGGTCGCAGGACCTTTGAGGCTTACCCGAGTCCTCATTCTCTCTTTGGTGGTTTTGGGTGGTGGTTGAGAGATTCCCGCTTCATTCCTAGCCTGATATCTTCTATCATGCCTATTTCTAAGGGACGAACCTAAGGCTCTTCACGGTACATCGGTTGTTCCTCACGTTGGTAAGGCTCTTGTAACCCATCCCTAGGCATTAGAAGAGGAGGATAAGCTTGCCTATTTCTAGGCGCCTGGAGCGAATAAGTCTGCCTATTTCTAGGTAACCCTGGACTTATCTTGTTGAAGACATTTCCAGACCTCTAGGGTCTATTCTCATGTTCGTAATTCGGAGGAAAATTGAATGGAACTTCGTATGGCCTTGTCGAGGCATAATTAGTCGAGGTATCCACTTCGACTTCTCTTTCCTAAGGAGCCCCCATTACAGTATAATAACGTCCAGCCATTTGGCTTTGGACTTCTTCCTCCTCTTGATAACATCCTTGAGCATCAGGAAAGGCATTTTCAAGGACTGTGCCTCATGATACCCTCATCGCCCTTGCATGTTCATCAGCATTTCTTGCATGACCAAGTTCTGCTAAGTTATGTTTCTCATGTTGGCAGTCATTGTGGCCATTTCCATTGTAAGCCAATCTACGACTCCGCTCCCACCTTTGGACCCTCCCCGTCTTCGTGTTAGAGGTCGTGGGCGAGCAGTTGAGCCAGCTCGTGAGGGTTCTCCTTCTTTAGGATATTCTCTCGCCTTTCTAGGGACACTTTCGTCATTCGAACTCATCTTTTAAATAATCAGGTGTGAAATTCTCCCTTTCTTCAAGGGTTTTAAGCTCCTTACAACTCATTTTCCAAGGATATTCCCTCTTTAAGGGTAAGAACTTTCTTCAACCACACTTTTAAATGTAGCTTGTCCTTTTCTCTACGCGTGTTTGTAGTTAAATATTTAGTTTTCTAGAGACAGTGACATTAGGACTCCGACGGTTTTATTTTATCGACAATCACACTATAAACAAAAATCAAGCAAGCTTCCCAAAATAAATCTATCTTTTATGTTATGGAATATGTAGAAAGATAGATATAGAAATATGGTTTTTTATGTTGGAACCTTGATGTTTTCTATTTGTGTTTGCAAAGTATGTAAAGAATGATCTCTATAAATCTTACTCCCCTTTGTATTTTCACGATAATGGTGATATATGTGTTTGATTACATTATTACAAAGATGTACAATCCTTTTTCCATACTAAGAGATGTTATTTATACTATTATGGCTGACGTGGTAATCGTTGGATCAAAATCACGTGGCCTGATCTCCTAGACTGAAACCTCACATTATTGTCCACTCTTAAAATTAATACTTGACACTGGGTCAGTCGTTCTACTTAGTAGGCTGACACACTAACAACTCTATTACAAATGTTACATCAATCACTTCATGAATCTTCAAATCTTCAGTGTAGGTCAGGGTTAGCGTTGGCTTGAAGGCCTCTGGCGGCATAAAACTTTGGACAACTTGGAAGAACCTTTGCTTCAAACTTTAGAGCCTCAGTGCTTCTTTCTTTTATTTTGACTTTTGTTAATTCTTCCTTTGACTTCATGTAGACTTGCTGTCCACATGGTTATCTATGTAGTTATGATTCTTATGTAGCTGTCCACGTAACAATCTCACCTGGGACTTCGGATCTGGGGGATAACAATTTTCGCATTTTTACATTATGTCATTATATTTGAGAGGGGCTTTTTAGCGGATACGCATGCTGTCAAGTCAAAAAAAGACTGCTGTATATAAGTTCATGTATTGTTTCAACGGTAAGGAATCTTCTAAAATTGGCAATAAAATGGTTATCAAACAAGTGATTATAATAGTGTATGTAACATTCTTCCCCCGATTACACATACTTCTATAAATATGATTGTTACATCCTTTATAATTTAAAATAGATGAACATAATTATATACATTTCTCTTTTTTCAATTCATGGCATCAAAGTCTTTCCTCGTAGAAAATATTATAGGTTTTGTTAACCCCGAAAAACGTGATTCTAACGTGGAAAACAATGTTGGACTCACTCACCCAACTTAAGCAAATTTCAGCGCGTTTGGACCAGAGTACCAGAAAGAAGCAAGGAAAATGTGAATGCGGAAGATACTTCACAACGTGAGACACAATTTTGAGTACCAGTGGGTGAAACAAAGATGATTGCGCTAACAACAATCACCAATCAAATGCCCATGATTATCAGCTAAAGATCAATCTAATGAATACGCAACAATCAAGATGATATATGGAAAAAAATTTCCCTTAAATGTTCGTGTTAGAAAAAACTGCTCACGAGGTCATTTTGTATTTTTTTTTAGATTTTCCAAGATCCCCAAAAGTCCAATTTTTCTTGACAAAGACTTTTTATTTATAGTGTTTTGATCGACGTAGTATCCATTGGATCAGAATCATGTGGCTTCATCTCCTTGACTAAGGCTTCACATCACTGTCTGTCATACAATAAATACTTTAACAACGGGTTAGTCACCCTATAAATTAAGCTAACACACCTGACATTATTTATTACAAATGTTACATCAATCAATTCTAAAAATTGTCTACAAATCTTGTAAGAGACAGTTTCGGATGAACTAAGTCCTCGGTTAGATGAAGCTTTGTATCGGTCTTCTGTGTGAAAAGCTTTGTCTTCTTTATCTGACTTTCTTTAAGAAGCACTTTGGCTTAATAGGAAACACTTCAAATTTATGCGTTTCAACCATTTGGGCAATGCTTCGGCACAATAGTTTCAGCCATTCATTTTATCTATTTACTTTTGATCAGTTGACCTTTTGTTGACTTTTCTTTCCACGTAGATTGCTACGTGACGTTTTGACTTAAACCTCGACGGCGAGGCGTAATAATAGTCCCCCAAATCTAGACATGATTATTTATGTAATGCATAGACTTGTATGTATAAAAATTTTGTTACGGGGTAGTTTTTACCACACCACAATAGTTCTACAAATCTAAGTATAAACATTTATATTATAGTTAGAATTTAAATGTACCCGACTTGCACAAATTACCTGTTAGTGTCATCCGAAGCTGTGTACCTTGGGACATCTCACTTTTTGGAACAATTATGAGGAATGTCAACAAGGCAAGTTAAGTCCAAGTCTGTTTTATCCGAAGTGGCTTTATACATCTGAAGCTTTGTCCAAATTGGTTGAGGTGAATGGACTTTAACGCTTGCTGATGCTTCAATTCACTAATTATGAGGAGCCATATTTTTAAAACATTTAAGGAACACGAGGCATTGTCATTACTTCAAATGGTTTACTATTTTTGTACATTTTCAAAAAAAAACAATTGAAGCGGTCCATCTCCCATACACACGAGCATCACCGTATTTAATGTACAATTATGGTTGTCGTGTGCACATCCTACAAAGTTCAGGCACATAATATCGTGTGAAGAAGATGCTCTGATCTGGGCCGTAGAAGACGAAGCGACAAATGGATTGAGTGACTTATATTTAAACTTCAAATGAATGGTTAGATGATCCGGATCGACATCTAATAGCTAGGATTAAGAGCTTCCGTCTATAAAGGGCAACATTTTATAGCAAAAAATCACTTCGTCTTTCATGTAATTTGCTTTCATACTTTTCAAAAATCTCTCATTCTCATTTCTCTCTCCTTGCATTCATCATTTTCGGCGATTCTCCTTCACCATTCTTCCATTTAATTTATAAATATTTTAAAACTTTAACTTCTAAAAATTCAATGGCATTATGACATTCTACAGGGGAGATATAGACTTTAGTGAAGTAGTTGCTGAGATGGGTGTACAAATAACTAATATGGTCGACCTGGTTCGAGCCATCTAAGTAGTGCAGAGTGTTTTGCCTTTTGGGAAGGGTAGGAGAAACGATGGAATAGCTTTGGGGCAGCCAAAATCTCTTCAATCGTAAACCCATCACACTTAGCAAACTTTAGGGATATTCTGTATCCCCTACGACATAGAGCTTCTGTCCCACACTCCTGACGAGCGAGCCTGTTTTCCTAGACATGGTTGCGTTGCTGTCGTGAGTTTCTTTTGAAGGCAAGCCTTCGATTGCCCATCCACCCATTTTCTAGAAATATTCTGAGGTTGTACGGGCGGACTTCTACCAAACTCGTCCCCAGTGCTTGGGCCAAACTAGGGGGAACCTATTTTCTATGGAAGGAGACTTCTCTTGGAAATGACACACCCGTCTATGTCTTTCAAACCATTTTCCAACCCCAGGTCCTCGGGAAAATGGATTCCAAGGGGTGGTATTTCTTATATTCGTAAGGTCACATTCCTCATTTGTCTTGGGCCTTCCTTTCTCCATCAAGAGATGGAAGAGATGTAGTTCTGGGTGAGGGAAAAGTAACAGAAATGTGAGGGTAACAATCTCCCACATGAGAGTTCCGACATCCTACTCCGAAACTCGTGAGTGTTGTATCTACCTTTTCATTTCCAAGTATTGGCGATTTTGATGTTAACCTTTTTCTGATGTCTTGCAGGGTCTGTTGAATTGTACAAACTTAGCCCAAGCAAGTGGGAGGTTCTTGTATACATATACCGATGCCCCTCATCTTCTCGTGAATTTGACCGTTTGATCCTTTCCAGGCGATTCTTTGAAGAATTATGTCTAATGGCCCGAAGATGTAGTGTTCCTTTTACAATAAACTTTATTTGCTTGTCTGCATAATTAGCACTGGCATTGTCTTAGAAATTTGTAATAGAGAAAATGTTTTTGGAATCTCAAAATTTCTAAAATTTCTGTAAATCTTGTGATATTTTTTGTGTGACCTCAATTTTTGCACGGTTGACGTGATCAGGGAATTCCTGTTGCATTCATGTCCATGAGTATTGGACAATCGTTAAAAGCATGTGGCCTTATTATAAGGTAAGGAAGGCGACTACGAGCACTTCAATGAACCTATCAGTCAACTTATAAAATTGCATTACCTTCAAATGGCACCGATGGTTTATATAAGAATAAAATGAAAGCAATATTACTATGTGAGTGTAAAATTGTATTATCTTCAAATAGCACTAAGTGTGAAATTTTATATTAAAGGAGGTGGAATGGTTACCGTTGGATGAAAAAACACGTGACCTCATCTTGAAGACTGAAACGCCTTATGATCACATGCATCATTCCACCAATCTCAGGTTCAGGGGCATTAAATGATTTTGAAAAGTAGCTACCCTAAAGTCTATGATCGACCTTTAAAAAATAGATTGATAAGTTGACTATGAGGCATTCGTTGTAGACATGTCCTGTGAATTTATCATAGAAAAATATTACACGAAAGATTTCTTGTTTTATGTAAATTGGGAGATGACATCTCTCAATAAGAGCCTAATTACTTTGGATTCACTCTGTAGCAGATTATGCACCTCGCCTAGGTCATAGTGAGTCGGCCTCTACATGACACCTCGATTGATGTGATTCATCACTTCGACTACCTTAGTTATTATCTCAACTGGGCCAAGTGGGATATTAATGAAGAGTGTAGATCTTGAAAAGGCTTGTTAATTGACCGTCACATGTCTGATACTTAGAGCCTCTGCCTCGTCAAAACAAATCGCAACACCAATCTTTTCAATTGCATGATGCTATTATGAACTATCTTAATTTACAATTGCACGATGTGTTATAAAATATATTTACACCTACAACCTAAAACATTTAATCTTGCATTTAGATCTCCAAACTTTTTCTGACTTTTGAATCCCCAAAATTAAAATTAAAAATAATAAAGGGTACTTATATTCATATTACAATTTTTGTTGACTGCGCCACTTTTTAAATTATAATTAAAGTTCTTAAATTTTGCTCATTTTTTGCACTTATATCTCCAACTTCTTTGGTTACATTTTTATTTTTAAACTCCATTTAATTATTACATCTAGTTTTTGAGAAACAACTTTTTATCCAAATATCATATTAATGCGGGAAAATATATTTTGTCAAACTCGTATAAGCATTGTTTATCTTGCGTACTTGAAAGTCCAAATGACGAATAAATCTTTTTACTTCATCGTAATTTTTTGAGTCATCTAGAACAAGATGTGTTAATTAAAATA
>CAIGRE010122997.1:0-10470 GCA_903798275.1 Fraxinus angustifolia subsp. syriaca | reverse complement strand
AATATGATAATTTTTTCTAATTGTTTATTTTTTTTTTTTTTACTTTTTGGTAATTAGAACAAATTCTAGACGTATTGGTAAAAAAATTATCACTTTAATGGACAATTTTTATAAAAAAACGAAGTCAAACGGACATCAAACTTTCAACATTTTTCAAGTAGAAGATTATACAAATCAAACACAATTAATTACAATTTTCAGTAAAACAAATTCTAGACAATTCAATTCCCAATAAAATATTTTCTTTTCACCAATTTCCCACATTTGTAATCAAACGGAATCTTAGTCTTCATCTAGTCCAAAACCAAAGGACAAAAACCTGACAACTACCACAGAATCTTTGTAAATAAATAATGTCAAGATTTGAAACAATTTGTTTAATAAGTAAGATAAAGAAATTAATCAATAAATATTGAATATATATGATTTTTCTATTAATCTCATAGATAGAGATGTTTTACTCGAAATTGTATATTTAATTAATCTCATAGATAGAGAGATGTGTCATTACTATGATCTAGCACATTTTGTAACGTTGCACTGAGACAAGAAGCTGCATTTGTTAGTTTTATATCTGAATATATTAATTTAAATTCTTGGCATCTTATAATTTAAGATATTTCATATCACGTACATTAATTGTGTCACCATGTTCAATAGATTTTATGATAGATCACGTACATTAATTGTGTCAAATTTACATATAAGTAGATGCGAGCTATCATTTACGTGACCATAAATTTAATAATTTTGCATCGGTTGTGTATTTGTTAAGTTGCATCAAAAATATTTGGACATAATAACTAACCAAATTTTCATTTTTTTTCCTTTTAATTGTGTCATTAGTCTAGATTTGAGCCTCCTTAGATGGTAATGGTGAATTAACAAAGAAAACATAATTTTCTTAACATAGTAATTGCTACATAGCTAAATATTGTTGCCTATTTGGCTAAATCACATTGTTTAAACCACTTCTTCGCTTGTTTTGTTGGCTAAACTAAAAAATGTGTCTACAAGTTTAAAATAGTAAGCTATTTTATTTAAAAGTAATTTTTTTTTTACTTTACTATAGAATAAATAACTTAATTACATAATTAAAAGAAGCAACATTTTCCAATATATCCGTTGACTTTGATTCTTGTACCTCTAATGTGGCCAACAAATCCTATTTGGACAAATTGTTAGCCATACTTGGCTTCCTTTGGTGGTGGTGAAGTTGGCCACGCGCATTCCTACGATAAAGTTAGTTGAAGTAATAAGTATATGAGCGTGAAAGATGCTTTAGACACGAAACTCCTATGTAGAGAAGGGGGTTGACTTTGAGAAGAATACATTATAAGAATAAGAAGAGCAAAGTCATAGTTCGAGAGTCTAAACTTGCATTACCTTTGGAATGATATATTGCTTGAGCTTTTATAGTAGAATATGATAGATCCCAGTTGTAGGATGATAGTATACGTGACCTCATCCATGTGGCTGAATATGAAAATGGTATCAGTGAATTATCACATCAATCATTTATTAAAAATTATAGAAAAGATCTCCTCCTAAGCCCCTTGTAGCCTCGTCCCGTCATAAGGCCGTTTTCCTTCCATATAGGGTCGGCTCCGACATATGGGTTCGATTGTCCATATATGTTCGACCTTTTCACGGGTTCAACCAAACTATTCGGTAGAGTGACCTGAAGTGCAAGCCCAACTTCTTCTGCAATGTAGGATTTTTGAAGCCTCGTCGGACAAGGCAAGACATAAAAATATCTTAAATAAAAATCTACTTAAAAAAATAAATTTAATTTAGGTTGAAGCTTGGTCAAACATATGGTTTCTTGGTGTTATTATTAATCCAATGATAACTTTGTGCAAAGTAAAAGGCACTTTTGGACGAAACAACTTTTACAAGTAAGTTCAACATTTGACTTTAAGCAATAAACGAGAGAGGATGTTGGGTAATGGAAGGTCCAATTATTTTATTCGATAATCCAATTATTTTAATTCGACAATTGATTGATTACACAGCAGTCAACGAATCACTTATTGGGATGTCAAAAAGTCAATTGTCATTTTCTCCGAGATTGTTAAGGGCCCTAAGGCCATGTTTGGCTTTGTTAAAGGTTACTAAAACTTACTTTTAACTAATTTTTCATTCTCAAGCATCTAGATAATTTTTTTTTCCTTATTCGTAAGTAAAAAAATTTACTTATTCTAGCGAATTACTTTCAAATTATTCAACTTTATATAATAAAATGCCTTATTTGTTTATAACCAATGTTTTAAAAAGCGTAAAATATTATTAAACGATAAAATCAACCTTTTAACGTTCAAGTCTTTACGAGCCAAAGCAAAATCTAGGTGCGAAAAAGTGTGTGATTAGGTGATAAAGTCAAACGTCATTAGGCGGTTTGAGAATTTTAGTTATAACTAAAATTTGTGAAGCTGTGTTAAGAATAATGGTATGTTTGGATCTAAAATTAAAATGTGAACATCTTTTCAATCACACATTTTAAAAACTTCTATCACAATCCACTTAAAATTTGATTTTAATTTACACCAAACACCTAAATAAAAATAAATAAGCCTCTATTTGAAGAGATTAAAAATTAGATTTTATTTTAAATTCATTGAATTTATTATTTTCAATAACATATTTTATTTTTAACAAAATTTGCTAAAAACTAAGGGGGGCTAAAATAATAATCTTCCAGAATTTAGATTAATTTCTTAAAACTTTAAAACATTTCTTGAAGTAAGCTCTGTCGGGTACACATTAACATTTTCATTCTCATTCTTATACTCATTTTTAATCACACATTTTTTAATAAAATAATATTTTCTATTACATCAATAATTTTTCTTTCTTTTATAATCAAACGTTGTTTAATAAAATATGCATTGTTGTGAGGGGTCTTTCTTTAATTTTCAATTGGCTTGCAGGAAAGCTAGAGCGAGAGAGAAAACAGAGCTCGTCAGGTGTTTGAACTTTGAAGAGAGAACGGAGCTTGAGACCTTTGAGACAATTCTTCAAACAGTTCTGTTGTCATTTTGGTGTGTCCAAGTATTTCACTTCCACATTCAATTCGTCGGGATCTGGTTACAATTGTGTCTTGTGCTTTTTCTTGATTTCTCCTAGTTGGGTTTCTGCTAAAATTCGTGTTAAAGATTGAACCTTCTTGAATATCTTGTCGATTCTTGTTTGTGTTTATTTTTCTTGATTTGCAATTCTTCTGAACTGTATCAAGTGAAATACTAAATCCTCTGGATTTCATACTTCAATCCCAAAAATCTGTGGGTATAATTTACCCTTTTACTCTTTCCAAGTTGTCCTCATCTTCAGGAAAGGTCAAATCTGGGGTTTTCTTCACCTGGTTCAATTTAATTAGGGTTCCTTTTAGCTCAATCTCAAAACAGTGTGTGACTGCAAGGAAAAATGAATTGAAAGCGTTCTTTTCCCTCCTTAAGATATGTGATTTTGATTTTTGAAAGCAAATGTTTACTCTGGTGGAAGTTTTTTTTTTTTTTTTTCCCCCCCCAAGCTTTAATTCCTTTTGCTTTTTGGAGATTAGGGTTGAATTGAGTCCTTTTTTCTGTGGTTTCTTGTTAGATACTTAGATGGGCTAAATCAAAAAATTAACCCCTTTGATTGATTATTCTTTCTGAACATCTCTCATACTATCAGATTGATTTTATACAGTTGAAGGAAAAAAAATCCTTCGATGCATATCTCACTTTGGAAGCCATTATATCACTGTGCTGCTCTGATCCTTGACAAAAAGAGCAGAAGAAAATATGATTCTGATCATTCAACTGAAGAAATCAAGAGAAACCCTTTAATTCTGAGGAAATTGCGAGAGCATAAGTTGATGGAGGCTCTTGAGGAAGCATCCGAAGATGGATTGCTTGTTAAATCTCAAAACATGGCTTCTGATTCCATGGTCAATCAAGATGAAGTTTTGGGCAGATCACGATCACTTGCTCGGCTAAATGCACAGGCAGAGTTCCTTAGAGCCACTGCCATTGCAGCAGAGCGCACATTTGGTTCTGGGGGCTCCATTCCCGATCTTGTTGAAGCGTTCGCAAAGTTCCTCATGATGTATCCGAAGTATCAGTTGTCAGAGAGTATTGATCAGCTGAGGGCAGATGAGTACTCGCATCTCTTTGGTGCCAATTCAAAGGTATGTCTTGACTACTGTGGATTTGGATTGTTTTCATTGCTACAAAGTGTTCATTATTGGGAATCATCTACGTTTAGCTTGTCTGAGATTACTGCAAATTTGGGAAATCATGCATTATATGGGGGTGCTGAGAAAGGCACCGTTGAACATGATATAAAGATGAGAATAATGGACTATTTGAATATCCCTGAGAATGAGTATGGCCTTGTATTTACTGTAAGTCGTGGCTCGGCATTTAAACTTTTAGCTGAATCATATCCATTTCAAACGAACAAAAGGTTGTTGACCATGTTTGATCATGATAGCCAGTCTGTGAGTTGGATGGCTCAGAGTGCTAGAGAGAAAGGTGCCAAAGTTAATACTGCATGGTTTAAATGGCCTTCTCTCAAGCTTTGTTCGACTGATCTGAGGAAGCAAATTTTGAACAAACGGAAGAGGAAGAAAGATTCCGCTGTTGGCCTTTTTGTGTTCCCTGTGCAGTCGAGAGTTACAGGTACGAAGTACTCATATCAATGGATGGCCCTGGCTCAACAGAACAACTGGCATGTTTTGCTTGATGCTGGGTCATTGGGCCCAAAGGACATGGATTCCCTTGGATTATCTTTATTTCGACCCGATTTCATCATCACTTCGTTCTATAGAGTGTTTGGCTATGACCCGACTGGATTTGGATGTCTTTTAATCAAGAAATCTGTGATGTCAAGCCTTCAGAATCAGTCTGGCCATGCTGGGTCGGGTATAGTAAAAATTACTCCCGTGTTTCCTTTGTACTTGAGTGATTCAATGGATAATTTTCCGGGATTTGTTGGGGACGAAGAAGTCTGTGGAAATGAAGTTAACACGGAAACTCGTCCTGGAACTCAGTTGCCTGCCTTTTCTGGTGCGTACACATCAGCACAGGTGAGGGATGTATTTGAAAGTGAAATGGAGCACGATAACAGTTCTGATAGGGATGGGGCGAGCACTATATTTGAGGAAACTGAGAGTATTTCTGTTGGGGAGGTGATGAAGAGCCCCGTTTTTAGTGAAGATGAATCATCAGATAACTCACTGTGGATTGATTTAGGTCAGAGTCCACTGGGTTCTGATAAAGCTGGCCATTCCAACAAACTCAATGTGGCCTCTCCATCGCCACCAGTTTGGTTTGCTGGCAGGAATCCTCGTAAGCAAATTTCTCCGAAAGCATTAAAGCTATCAAGTAGCCCAATGCTTGGCAAGGAATTGAATCCAGGACATCTTGAAGACCACCATGTATTATCATTTGATGCAGCTGTTCGATCAGTGTCTCAAGAATTGGACCATTTCAAGGAGATTCCTGAAGAAGAACAAATTACTGAAAGAAATGAGGCTTCAAGAGAATGTAGAACTCCAGTCTATCATGATTTTCCAGAAATTGAAGAACCAGATACCAACAAGCCACTTAATTCTGCTGTGAAAGGATACGGTCCCAACAACTTGTCTTCTGCTTCTAATTATAGAAGCATTCAGAACGGCTTAGCTTCTGAGATATTCCCTGACACGAAGGAAAGTGCAATAAGACGAGAGACAGAAGGTGAGTTTAGGTTGCTGGAAAGGAGAGAAAGAAGTAGAATTTCTGGTGGTAGATTCTTTGGCATAGAAGAGACAGAGCAGCTTGGAAGTAGGGAAAGAAGGGTATCCTTTAGCACAGAAGATAACCACAAAGCTCGCTTAAGCCAAACTCTGGAGCCTAGAGACATATCTTGCACGAGCCCGGACGATGTAGACTACATTAGAAGGGGGCTATTCTGTGATGAACAAGAATTGGACAGGAATGAACCTGAGTTGATCTGTAAGCATCTTGATCACATAAACATGTTGGGTCTCAACAAGACAACTTCTCGACTTCGTTTCCTGATTAATTGGCTCGTAACTTCGTTGCTTCAATTAAGATTCCCAGGTTCAAACGGAAAGGACAGTATACCGCTTGTTCACATCTATGGCCCAAAGATTAAATACGAAAGAGGTGGAGCTGTAGCATTCAACGTGAGGGACAGAAACCGGGGTATGATTAGTCCGGAAATTGTTCTGAAGCTGGCCGAGTCACACAGTATCTCTCTTGGTGTTGGCATCCTCAGTCACATACGGATTCTAGATAGTTCCAAACAGCAACAATCATCTTTGAGACTTGACAATACAACCCTTTGCAAGCCAATGGAAAATGGCAGATACGATGGTAAAAGCGGATTCATCAGAGTTGAGGTTGTCACTGCTTCTCTTGGGTTCTTGTCCAATTTCGATGATGTTTATAAGTTGTGGGCATTCGTGGCTAAATTTCTTGACCCAGCCTTTGTCAAAGGAGGAGTCCTAACACCTGTTGCGGAAGAGGTAGAAGCATGAGGCCTAAAAATTGTGCTAATCTTCTATATCTCCTTTCCACATTACAAGGAGAAGATGCACAGATGTATTGCCAGTCGATGGTTCAATATCAGGGGCAGAATGTTCAATATCAGGTGCAGACAGACAATTCGAAACAAAAGATAGAAACATCTTGTTTAGATTCCTTTTGCCCCTCCTGCCTCTTCTCCTCCTTAAATAGACGGCTCGTTCATTCTTGTTTTTATTTGTTTGGTTTATTTAATTTCCTCTTTACCTTCTGGCGCCTGTAGAGTTAATTTTATAAATTTATTGTCTCAAAAGTAATGAAGAATTTGAGCAGATATAAATGCGTATAAGAGCGTGTTATTTATCAAATCTGCTGTAAGAAAATCTTTTTATTTTGCTTGCTTCAGGTTATTATACATTTTGTTAGAAACCGAACGGGGTATATGACATAATATAAAATATTGATCGCAACCAGCAAGAACACAAGAAACAAGAATTTAATTTGGCAGAGAAATTGGAGATTTTATTGAACTAATTATGGACAGGGAAATTACAACAATACTGTGTTTTTATATAATTCTAACTTGTAGTAATCATATCAAAGTTCATAAAGAGGTATATGTCAAACCCTAATAATAGCTCTAAAGATGAAAAATATGTTTAAAAAAAACTCGTGGAATAAGCAAAATAAGGAAAACTTGGACGACAGTGGCGCTCGAGCGCCAATTAAGCGGTAGGCGTGCGGTAGGTCTTCTACTGAAAATTTCGTTTCATCACCCGAGGGTCCAGCTAAAGGAAGGCTAGTGCCGTCATTTCCTTTTTTCTAAATGGACCTTATTTAGACGTTTTTAAAACCTAATACACCAAATCATGCAAACCCTGATAAATTTGGGTCACAAACTCAACAATCTTCATTTTGACACAAATTTCTTTGCAATGAATGAAGTTTCAAAATTTTTGTATCAAAAAAAAAAAAAAATCGACTGCAACGAATGAACTAAACTATTCAACAAGAACCAAACCAATTTTTCCAACGAACCAAAAATTCTCTACCTCTCCAACAATATCCAATTAAGATAAATTATTTCAAGCACTACTCTGTAAAATTATTTTGGGTTCCCAAAAATAACAGATGATTTAAAATTTGCCGAATATGGTCGAAACACACCTTGAAGCATAATCAACACTAAATGCTTTTGTAGAAGGCCTCTTGCTAGACTCGATACCTTCAAATACACTTAAAGCATGTCCAACAAAAATTTCCCGTACCTTTCTCCAATAGGTCTATCCCTAGCAATTAAATACGATGACACCGTAGGTGATGGTAGCAAAGCGGGATTACCCATATTCTCTGAAACTTGACAGAGCTGTATTTTTCAAACATGGACCCTAAACCAAATCCTAACGGTACTGTACCAAACTGAATATCCACCATGATACTAAATCTTTGTTGATTGTTCTTAAACAATTTCGCACGGCCTAAAAAATGTATAACTGAGACATTTTACGCCTCTCCAATACAACTTGGACACCTTTGCAAACCTTCAAAACTCCACATTCACCTCCACCTCCACTAATGAACTTGTACCCTTTTGAATCAAAAGCAGCAACGAGATAAGATTTTTCTTCAAATCTGGAACTTGTCGAATGTGAGAAAGTGTTCTATATGTCCCATCCAACAAATTAAGTCTTGACTCTACCAATACCAGCTACCCGACAAAATGCATTTTTTTTCATGACCACGACATCTTTCAAAATTGTTTCATATGTTGCAAACAAATCCCGATTGGGACACGTGAAAAGCACAAGCTGAATGCAGAATCCAATCCTCATCAAGTTTAAATTCATTGTTAGAAATAGCCAAAAGATTCCTATCACTCAAATAGTCCTCTACGACGTCGACTTTGCCTGAAGTATCTGATTGTCTTCCTTTCTGATTTGCAGCTAACTTATCTTTATTCTGTAACTTATTGCAATCCCTCTTGACATGTCATTTCTTCTTGCAATGAAGACTAACTTGATTGCTGAAATTAGACTTTGACCTGCCCCTTCTATGACCACCATGAACAACAAGACATTCTTCATCTCTAAACTCAAATCCAACCAGATGCTTCATCTTTTCCTTTGAAAACAAAGCATGGTACGCATCTTCAATGGTAAGAGTATCACGACAATACAAAATCGTGTCTCGAAACGTTGTAAATGGAGCAGGCAATGAACACAAAAGAATTAAGGCTAAATCTTCTTCATCATACTTTACCTCCAAAGTCTTCAAATTAGTGAAGATTTCTTTAAACACAACCATTTGATCTTCCAACGATTCGCCTTCTGTCATGCGATGAGAAATGAGAAAACATCTGCTTCAGGTGCAATTTGCTTGTCAGACTTTTAGTTGTGCACAATTGTTTCAACTTCAACCACAACGCAACTGTTGTTTTCTCCTCAAAACATCCTGAACAATATTATTCGAAAAATGAAGATGAATTTGTGAAAGTTCCTTCCGATTCTTCCGTTGTTTATCCTCCATCGTCTAAGTTGTGGACGTCTTGTCAAACCTCAATAACGCATCATCCAAATCCATCTAAGCGAGTATTCCTCGCATCTTCACTTGTCATAACAAGAATATAATGTTGTGATCCAAAAGTGAAATATCACATTGCATATTTGCCATAAAAAAAAATCTTGAACAAATCAAACCAATGCTCTAATATCACCTGTTAGAAATCGAACGAGGTATATAACACGATATGAAGTATTGATCGCAAACAATAAAAATGCAAGAAATAAGAATTTAATTTGGCAGAAGAATTGGAGATTTTATCATCTAATTATGGAGAGTGAATTACGACAATATTGTATTCTTCGCAATTCTAACTTGCAGTAATAATTAATTTGTAAAGAAGTGTCTACTATTTACAGCATTACATATCAAACCCTAATACTAACCCTAAAGATGGAAATTATGTAAAAAAGACATGGAATAAACAAAACAAGGAAAACCCGGAAGACATCGGCATTTCGGGGTGTAGGGTCCTCACTCGAGCGTCCATCGAGCACCATAACACCGTTTTTCCTCCTTAGACCATATTTTGACTTCTTTAAGACCCAATAAACTAAATCACACAAACCCTAGATGAATTTGGATCACAAACCCATCAGATCAATAAGGTATGGTACAAATTATTTAAATAAGATCCTTCAGATTAACTGACCTTTGGAATATGGAATAACGTTTTAGTTTGAGTAATGCTATGTAACTCCACTAGGGTTGTATTTCGGTTTGGGTGACGCTGGATGATACACTAAATGAAATGTGTAATTAAATAATTAATTTAATTTAATTTATTATTTAATATCACATTCAAGCCACCTAAATTGGGGGAGTAACCCCGGGGCTAAATAGCGTTACTCTTTTAGTTTTTTCATTAGTTTTACCTAATTCTCAGTATTTCATATTTATCTCAGAGTTTCTATATTCTATTTATAGTATTTGTGAGTGAATCAACAAAAAATTATGAAGTGGCTCATAAATTTAGTACTTCTATATTTTAATACACAATCTAGCATCAATTGTAAAATTCAAAAGTAAAGGACCCTAAATTTTGTAAGTCCCTTCTTGTCAGGGACGGACCCACATGGCGTCATGTGTGGTCAGATGACTCCACAATTTTTTTTTTTAGAGTTTTGTTTTTTTTTTCTTTTTAAACATAACACTAGCCCAGCCCAATCCACCCAAGTCCAACTACCCAAGTGAGTCACAGTTCACTATAGCCCAATCCAAGAAATCAAAATATCACGGTCCAAACTCCAATCCACTCATCACCTCAATCGATTCCAAACCAACCTCCAGTTCCAGTTCCTTCTCGCGACCTCCACCTCTGACTCATCATCCGCTTGCCGTAGCTCCAGCAGGGGCGGACCCACATGGGGTCATGTGGGGTCAGATGACCCTACAGTTT
>CAIGRE010122894.1:0-14538 GCA_903798275.1 Fraxinus angustifolia subsp. syriaca | reverse complement strand
CAATCGCTTGAAGTTATTTCGGTGGCTTCCTCCTATTAGATTTTCTTTTATGAGCTTTTGGGGCGTTAAAATGCATTTGTGTTACAAAAGCAAACAAAAATATTAATGATATAATAATTTGATTCATTTTCATTTCCTTGGTTTTAGTTTTTCTTGGATTTTAGCTCGGATGTATCGATAAAAACATACTATTTTTTTAGCCAATTTGATAATTAAAGGAAAACACTAGGGAAATGAATCCAGTACATTTATATTGTCTGTTGCATATGCAAGTTGTTGTTTGTTGCACTTTCTAGAGTCGAATTTCATTCTGTAATCTCTTTCATGATGTTTGGTAGTATGGACGTACTAATTAGACTTTGGAGGTCTATATGCGCTTCAAGATCATCAAGCAGGCAAGTTTTTTTTTAAAATTATTTTACAGTTTAAATTTGCTTACTGCATAGATTTTGACTTTAAAATGTTACTAAAAATTGAGCGGTTGATTTAGTTATTTTAGTAGGGCTTATTTAAAAATTGCTGATTTGTAGTAGGTTTTATTAGGAATATTTGATTCTTGATGTTTTCAAGACTTCAGGAACTTCTGTACAGCATCAAAAAAGTTGATTATTACTTCAAATTGTTACTGAAATTTTAGACTTCTGATTTTATTATTAGTGGTTGTTGATTTGAAGTAAGGTTTATTAAGAATGAAAATCATCCATAAACATTGTAATCAATTGTGAATCTCAATGCTTTGAAGACTATAGAAACTTACTTTGCAGTATCTAAATTTTGATTTATTGTGCTGCAAATTCTTGAAGTCTTGCATGTCAAGGATCGCTGATGATTATTGTGCACATGACTTTCATTTCTAGGAGGGTTTTACATTGATGGAGGGCGAATGTTTAATTTTTGAGTTGTTAATAGGGTATTAAGTTAAGCAATTTGTTTAGTTCTGAAGTCGAAAATTTCTATATTTGGAGTTCGATTCGTTCAGTATGAGACCATCATCCATTTTGTAATATATTTTTTTCTTGAACCCTCGTTGCTTGCTTTCTCATAGGTGTCTTTATCTTTTACAAGTTTAGTTAAAAATTATTAGATGTCATCATTCTTAATGTTCATTTTTCACTTCTGTACTTCATCATCTTAATTTCTTCTACAACTTATTGAATTTTCAGATAAGAATGTATGTTTATGAAGATTTTTTTGTGCTTAAAAGATGCAAAGAAATTAATAGATTGTTCATTTGTTCAAGTAAGCATATTCCACCCCAACTTTAGAGTCTGCCTAAGCATATTTTATTTCTTATTTAAAGTTAAATTACACATAAACTCCTAAGATTTTACTTCAATCAGACACCTTTGGAAATAAGTTATAATGCCTTCTCTGATATGGTGCAATTGTCTTCTCACTTTCAGATTTGCATTGTTGCGTAAAGTTCACATTCTTTCTGTATCTAATTCGAAAATTGAATGAATTGGGAGTAGGAAGTATAGTGATAGTTGATTGACCATGTGTGTATATAGAGTTTATTTTGTTATTTCTTTAATGGCGTTCAATGTCCTCTAGATGCACTTAACGAATATACTTTCGACTTATCTTTCTTTAAATTTTGAATATTTTGTGTTTGTGGACTATTCTGTCACATTTTCAAATGTTGAGGTCTTTGGNACTTCTGAAGACTCAGGAGGCAGCCAATGGATCTCTAAAATAAGATTTATTTCCATGAAATCCTTATTATGTGAACGATTTATTTAACAAACTTCACTTCAAATGTTTTTCTCCATCTTCACACATTCGAAATTCTACTTGCACTTATTCCTCCATGATTTCATTTCAAAAATTCCAATTTTCACCTTTTTAAGATATCACACTTTTTCATTTTGCTTTTCGATGAACATTTTGAATTTTAATGCTGTTTAAATTTCTCAGATATATGTACAACTGCCATCTTGACACTTGTATGGGTGCAAACTATTTCAGATTGTTGTTTTCAGTTAAAATTTATTATCACAATAACATGTTTGCATGTATGTGCATTGCACATCTTTTCATTTGCTAATTTAATATCTATCTATTTGTACACATACTTCTCACTGTTATACATTATACATGTTTGCATTTTTTTCATTTTGTGACGGTGATACGCTGAATTAAGGCTTTATGTAGAAGATGAACTTACAACCCGGCCTTCCATTTCAAATGTTATGCGTCTGCGAGTTTTCTACTAGGATTTACACGTTCAAAGTGGAAATTTAAACTATTCATATTATTGTCAAATAGATGCATTTGAGTTTCTCAAATTGCTCCCATTTTAATTTATGTATTTTTTTTCAATTATAATTATACCCAATTAAGTACATACTAGAAAGCATGTTAATACTTTCCAGCTTTCGAACATTGTATCAAATTTGAACACACTTTCAAGGATGTACTTTATTGTTAAGTGATTGATCGTATACTACTTGTAACATATTTGACTCTTCTAAGATTACTACCGCACTTAGCTCCCCAATTCTTCATCGCGTTCTCAGTTAAAATCATATTCCTTTGATTAATTGCACTTGCAAATGCATCATATGGTACACTATAAAATATTCTAAAGGTTAAGAAAGGGAAAAAGGCAAGTCATGTCTGAGAGAATTTAGTGAGAAATATAATTTATGTATATTATACTTTCAAGACTATGACAATGCTTTCATTTTAATTGTTTGCTTAATGAGTTGTTCTACATGCTAATGCTAATGGATGACATTATTTCTGCAAAAAAATCTACAACATTCAACATGCATAGACAAAGGTAACATAGAATCTAACATTCTCATAGAATCATTCTGTGACATGTAACTTGTTGAAGTTCAATCTCAATGCCAGTTCACATTTGGAAAGTTTTTCCATTTTCTATATACTGTAGGTGGTTACCTCTTCAGAGACCACCATTTTAATTTGAATGTACAAAGACATGGGATAGATTCAAAATCCAAGTTCACAAGCAACTGATTGATGCTTACCTAATGTGGTTAAACAGGTTACTTCAATTACCATTGAACTTGGGGTCCAGCTCGAGGTTACCATTGTTGATTCTTATAATTACCTTGCTTTTATTTACGTTTCTATGTTTTGTTGACATTTTGTTATGCTACCCTGATGGAAGTTTAGAAGTTACTTTTCTATGTTGAATGTCTCCCACTAATGGGCTCAGGTCTTGTAGCACAGTTGTCGTACAAGTTTTGCTATTTATATGCTTTTGAGTTGAGATGACTTATTTAACAAAACGACCTATTATTTTACATGTTTGAATGTCCAGTTGTTATGCTGCATAATAAACATTCATGTCATATGCTACGAACTTGATTTCATGAAGCATTATCTTCCAAAAGTATTCTATGGTTTTTTCTGTTTGCACGCATCATAAATGTGATACCTTTTGATGAAAAAAAAGTTTTAACTATAATACTATTTCACTTGTACATGGATGATGAAATCTGTCTTCCGGTGCTTCATTGATGTTAGTTTCATTAATCTTTTACAACCATGTTATTAAGTAGCTAACTACGCCGGTAGCACGTGCATTGCACGTGCTCCTGACTAGTAATTATAAAATTTGCTTACAAGCAAAAAATATTAACGTGAAATTTTAAGTAAATATTTAACTTTATTTAATTTAGTTAAATATTAACTCATATATACAAAAGATTACTTATATGTAAATTATTGCTTATAAGTAAAAAAAATCATATAAAAATTATAAACTGAAAATTTTATTAAGGAATATAAATATATATGTAATTTTATTCCTTTAAAAAACTATTAGAACTAGTGGACAATAAACTCTTAAGCATAAGTTGGACAATTTAAAAAATCGCTACTAAAACCACTTAAAATTGTTTCGCTCATAAACGTTCTAAATCGATGCTTTGAAAAGTGTCCATGACAGTACGCCTAAACTTCCAAGCGTGGCCTAAGGGCTACATATTTATCCATATCTCATTTCTACCATATAATTTTAGTAATAAAATTCACATTTTTGTCCTTGATTTGTACAAAGTGGAATAAATTAACCACCGACCTTTTTTTAACATAATTCATCCTCGACATTTCAATTATATAGAAAAACTCATCATTTTGTAAATTTTGACGATTAAATGATAGAATTACCTCTCTTTAAATAAAATAAAAGTAGTAAAATATGAAAAAAAGAAGAAGGAGAAATTGTAAATAAAGTCACACAACTTTTTAAAAAGTAAATTTCACTTAAAATAATTATATACATGTTAACACTATAAAAGAAAGAATTTAGAAAAAAATCATCTCAGCCAAGCTCATCTAAAAGTGGCAATGGGTCGAGCACGAGCTGTCACGAGTCGAGCTCATAGCTCGTTTGTAACGCGGGTTGAGCTCGGCTCGACCAGTGACCTCATGGGCCAAGCTGAGCTTCAATTAGCGAGCTCGTCATTTTTTAAATAAAGATAAGCCTTTAAAAAAAAAAAGATAAATCCTCGATTTTGGACGAGCCCACGAGCCGCTCGTCAAAAAACAAGCTGAGCGGGCTCAGCTCGGGTTCGGGATCGTAGCAACTCGCGAACCACTTTTTTACGAGCCGACGAGCCATTCAACTTGATACCTCTAAGCTCACCCATTCACCAAATCCCACGTAACCTAATCCACTATACATGCAACTGAACACTACCTCCAACCTGAGCTAACACTTTTATTATGAAAATATAGTCACTTAAATGCGATTTTCATCATCTTTACAATTAGAAGCACACGATTATATAACTAGGTAATTAATGAGTCTCGTTAATATCTATGCTATCCATGTAAGAGATTATGCCCCTGTTTGGTTTGGTTTAAAAAAAAAAAAGATTTTTAGTAATTTTTTATAAAAGTTGATGAAATGTTTAATTGAAGAATTGATAAAAATTGTGAATTTCATAAAATATGTGGATAAAAATGAATTTTTGAAAAAAAATTCAAACTTGAGTAATTTGGAATCGAAAAAGGTTGAATAACTAAAATTAAAACTTTACTCAAAGTTGGGTGACCTCTAATGTTATTTACCCTCCATCTTTGCCAAATTTGGCTCCAATCTGTAATACCCAAACTACCCCTACATTTCTTCCCCTCCAGAAACAGGAAAGCAACCCTCCTCTCTCTCTCTAACAATTTCTCTCATTAATGGATGAAGATACTCAGTCACTTGCCCATTCTCACTCTCCCTCCAATAATGCTTGCACTCGCGTGACCTCCGTTCCCGGTCACGTGCCAGCTAGCAGCGACGCCACGCGGGCGGAAGCGGTTTTATCCGGCGAATCGAGCAATGGAGCGAAGTACAGGCTTATGTCTCCGGCGAAGCTCCCGATCTCCAGGTCAACTTGTATTACTATACCTCCTGGACTCAGTCCGACGTCGTTTCTCGAATCGCCAGTTCTTCTCTCAAACATCAAGGTCACTCTTGTCTTTTTACTAATCGAGATTAATTTTACACTTTCTGCTTTTTGTTTGCTGATTTATTGCGAAATTGTGCGAGTGGTAGCTTGGAAGATTCAGATTCGGATCCAATACCCAGTTTGTGTATCAAGCACGGCTGCGTTAACTGTTTTGAATAAAGCTTCTAAAGTAGCAAAAGATTAGGAAATTCCGACTTTGCTACAACCGTGCTTGGTATAACCCAACCTTGAATGTAACCAGCTTGTAACGCATGTCTAAGGGGAGAGTATCCTTGTAGTTATAAAGTAAATATAATTAACCCCTCACTTTAGGATTGACGTCCACCGCAGCTAGGTGAGTTTACAAAAAACCAAGCTTCTACTGGAAGTCGCCTTCTTCAGGCAGCTTCATCAGTAGCGAGTTATAGGAGTGTTTGCTTGATGACAATTGTTATGACTAATTGTTATTGACTTCATTGGTACAACTCACTCTTAATACTGGCTTGTAATGAGGGTATCCAGCTAGTTATAACCTATCAAGCTGTTAACTTGACCATGTGGGATGCAATTAGAGTTGTTACATTTTTTTAATTGAATCTTTAATTATTGATAGGTGAACTATTCTGGAACAAAATGTTTAGTGTATTGTCCACTTGTTCTTAATTTAGGGAAATGCATATTTTTAATATTTGTAATTTGAGGTGCCAATGTGGAGCCAGTACTCGAAACTAGTGGGGGAAGAATTTAATGGCGGAAAGAATTTTCGAACACAAAATACAACAATATTAAATTAAAAAATAAAATATCATTTAAAAAATTTATTTCAGATTTCAGTCCTTTGCCACTGGTTTAACAGGTCATTTTAATGACTTTAGAGTACTTGTAGTGGGGAATTTCAATGATTTATTGACTTAATAAGTGGTGGTTTCCTAATGATTTGATGTTTGGTTCTTTTAAAGCATAATGCTGTTAGTTGGCTGTTTCTTTTTCATCCAATTGCTCATTTGGAGAATATTGGTATTTGACACCATTTGATTCTGATGCTTGCATTATGATGTATTATATTGTTTTCTTTATGGAATTAACTTCAGCACCTTTAACCGTTTTTCTGTAATTTACACTTTAGAAAAGATTAATAAGTTCCACTCGTGTTTCTTCACATAATGAATCTTCCTTTCTTTGTTGGTGCTTGTCATTTTTCCTTTGTGCTGTTCCCTGTTGAAAAAGACATTGCTCTCGAATAATTGAGCTCTATGAATGCAGCAGAACCAGAAGAATTTATGCTGTCCTGATCGTCTGGATCATGCCTGATATCTGTCACAATAGAGCATGTCATTCGAAGTTTTGTTGTCATTGGAACTTGAAAATTGGTGACCTTTGAGGTTTTATGGTATAAAAATTGATTGTCTTGATTATAAATACATCTTCTTTATACACAGGTTAAAAATTCTCTTTTCAGACATTAAAGGAGAAAAAGACAACTTTAGAAAGACATCCCATTTGAAGTGCAGTAGAAAGTTAATTCCAATTTTTGTTTTTTCCTCGCTTTTTACTTGTGGCTGGGAGAAATATCTCCCTAAGTCATTAATTTTCTTTCTCACTCCTTGTCATTTTGCAGGCAGAACCTTCTCCCACCACAGGTTCCTTTTTCAAGCCTCATTTGATGCAAGGATATGGTGAAACTTCGGCACTGCCATTGGGAAAAAAGTGTCCTGGTGGAAATATTAGTGATGAAAGAATGCCCAGCAGTTTCGAGTTTAATTTTCATGCTGGATCTAGTTGTGCATCAGGATTATCATCGAAAGGACTAATGGTAACACCCTAGAACTTGCTATTTGGTTGATAGAACGCCCTTGTCATTAAAATAATTTTCCTTTTCCAAAAAATCTTCTTGAGTGCAAAACAATATTGAAAAGCAAATTAGATTTGAATGAAATAGTGAAATGCTACAAGGGATTATAGTACTGAATGTTTGGCTAGTAAAGGGCAATATATTTATAAGATAAATGTAGCACAAATGAGGATGTTAAGACTGTCGTATTGTCATGCTAGAATGGATAAGATAAGTGATAATACACCCCCAACAACTGGAAGTAGCACCAACTGAAAAGTAATTGAGTGATGGTTGAGTTCTGTCAGTGTGGACCTAAAGAAGATCTCATGCACAAGACGAGCAATATGATCTCACTAGAACAAGTTAGTAGAGGGCTGGATAAAACTTCATTTTTTCTGTTCTTGGCTTTTCAAGATGAATTCAAATTTTACCTTTTTGGATAGGTTTTCAGGAAATTCAACTCAGAGCCTTTTAACTGCGCTCTATTTGCTTCATCTCCTAATGGTTACTTCTCGATGATCATAGAAAAAATGCAAATTTTGAACCATGTTTTGACGAATATTTGGACTGACTATGGGTATTAATATCCCAATTTATTTTATCGTGTCAAAGATTCCAGCAAGTTTAAACCGGCCAGAGAATGGACCCTGCAGTCAAGTTAAAGATAATTGCTTTTCGCAGCCTCCAGCACCTTCATCTTTGGCTACGTGTGAGCTGCCAAGTTCAAAAGTATTTGGACCGTCTGTACTTACGAGCACACATGGTTCATCGTCTTGTGGTGCTGTTGATGAATTAAACCAGGGAGGTTACTCCAATACAGACATCCAAGTTTCGCCTTCTGATCATAAAGATGGTGTCCCAGTAATAGCTGAGAGAACATCAGATGACGGGTACAGCTGGAGAAAATATGGGCAGAAACTTGTTAAAGGAAGTGAATTTCCTCGAAGCTATTACAAATGTACATATCCAGGCTGTGAGGTTAAAAAGATTTTCGAACGTTCTCCAAGTGGACAGATAACAGAAATTGTCTACAAGGGTTCACATGATCATCAGAAACCTCAACCTGCCCGTAGACAAAATCCTGGTGCCTTTATGTCCATTCAAGAGGATAAAGTGGACAAGCATGTAACAGGGACTGGTCAAGAAGGTAACTGAACTAGCTCTCATAATAATTTTTTTCCATTGTTGTTATAGTACAATTTTTTGTAGTCTTGTGTTGCTTGCTTTATTCATGCAAAATGTTTTCTCATTATTATTATTATTAATTTATTTTTGTTTTTTATTTTTAACTTTGTTGTAGACAAGTTGAGCACCTATAGTCTGACTGGTAACATGGACCCGAATATCTCGCCAGTGCTGTCTCCTCAGCAAGTAAATGAGGATGGTCTAAAAGGTGCAGATTCACAATTTCATGGCACTAATGATGACATTGATGAAGATGATCCCTTTTCAAAGCGGAGGTAATACAGTTTTACAAATGCTTTAGATTTACTATCCTTATCCTAACAATAGTTTCGATTGCGTAAAAATCTGAGCAGGAAGACAGAGGATGGACTTGATATTACAACAGTTGTTAAGCCCATTCGTGAACCACGAGTTGTTGTTCAAACTGTGAGTGAGGTTGATATACTGGATGATGGGTATAGATGGCGGAAGTATGGGCAGAAAGTAGTCCGAGGCAATCCAAATCCCAGGTGTGTGATAATTTATGTTTAATCACATGGTAGAAGATTGAATATTGAGTTAAAACACCATTTGTACACTGTATTATTTCCAATATGATCCCCTTCAGTTTTGAGATAAAATGCTTATGCTTGATTAGGCAAATAGGTAGTTCACGGCTTCTGTTTTCGTCTGTTTAGAGTTTTAATTGCTAACCTAGTTGACTGCTCCAAGTTTCAAGGAAATTTACTTATTTACCATTGGTATCAACCATGGCATGTATTTGAGTGAATTTTCGAAGATACCTTCATCTTTCCTAAAATTAACGAATCAGTATCCTGTAAATAGTTGTAGAAAAGGGGAAAGATAGAAATAAGTTTTAAAATAAAATTGACCCTCAGTTGTAATGGGTTTCTCTTCATTAGGTCTTTATTCTTACAGTGTGCTTTCCATGAAAAAGGTGCTCCAAAAACCTGAGCAATAGAGAAAACACAGTAAAAAAGGACTAGGGAATTAATAAATCAAATTAAAATTAAGTTGCCGTGTATTAGAGTAAGAAAATGTTACTCCCAAAAATATATTAAAAATAAACAAGTACTACAAAAAAAAAAGAAAAAAGAAAAAAGAAAAAAAGAACTATGTCTTATTCATTTTTTATTTTTCTTTCTTTCATTTGTTTATTTTTCTCGTGTTTGAATCAATAGCCGGTGTATCACATTAAACTGGTACTCCCTTCATACACAATTGAATGATCCTGACTTGGTACAGAATTTTAGGTAAATTTTGAAAATGTGGGTAATTTATGTAGTTTTCGCAATTTTTGTCCTAAAAATAATAGTTAATAATCCTTGTCAATCACATCATTTACCTCACCCAAGGGTGACTTTGGAAAAGAAAAAGCCATTTTAAGAAAATTAACTTCATTTGTGGACATTTGATACGGATAATAGGATGGTTTGATGTTAGTGAGAGTAAAATTAATATACAGACTCCAACAAGAAGAAGAGAAAGAAATCGTCAACAAAGAACCAGTTCTTTGGTTAAAAATCCATGGAAGATTTGAGAGAGAGAGAGAGAGAGAAATCCAAGCTACCAGGTCTTGGAATCTCTCAGACTAGGTGATCAAAGTTAATAGTTATTACAATGCGGAAATAACTAAAATCAGTTCTAACAATCCGTTAATTATGTGAGTTAAACTTTCAAACTTTCTGAGCTGAAGATCTAGAAGTCTAGAGTCTTCTGGTGCTGAGCAAGAATGGCTTGACTCGTTCCTTAATGTGCTCCTTCAAATGGACGGGGAAGTTTACCACCCTGGTTTGCCTTTCATCTTGAGAAAACAACCAACTAATAGGCTTTTAGTTAATACATGCAGCAGTTTGATTATAAGTTGGCACATATCTGAATTCTATCTGTTAATTGAGAAACATATAATACGTGAAATGCTTCTCAAAGTTTCTCCTATGTTGTCACAACTGATTATAGGACAGTACGGCAACCTAATTCCAAGTTCTGTTAGTAAAGACTTCAGGCATACTATTTCTGCGTCAACATGAGCTAGGACCGTGCAAGATTCTGTGCTTGATGGTGCCACAACGTTTTGTTAGAGCACCATGACACCAAACAATTGCCTAGAAATGCATAGGAAACTCGTGTTGATCTCCAATCATCTGGACAGCTCGCCCATTCTCCATCTGCAAATCCATTTAGGCTTAAATTCTTCTTTGCTTAAAGGAGATTCTGTGTGTCGTGTTACTCATTAGTTATCTTTGCACTCCTAGAATTGACTGAACTTGCTTACTGCATATGAAATATCTGGTCTAGACATTAATGGGTACTTCAGGGATCCTTGTTGTAGTACTTCAATAGAGCTTTGGATCTTCCATTGCCTCTACTTTGAAGCGTGAGAGAGTTTTCCATGTTGAACAGATCTAGTGCCCTTCCATCTTAGTCCCTTTTTATCAAATCTGCGATGTATTTGAACTGAGACAAGCATAGTCTGGGATTTTCATTCAAGGGAAGTAGTATAATGATCCAAATTCTTTTCATTCTTACTCCAAATTGTCTAATGGGGTTATTAGGATTTCAGATCCTTGAGCCTTTGCTTTGCACATATCATCGTTGAGACACCATCAACATGGCAATATCCCACACTCCATTCACTGCTGCAACTTTCACAACAGTTGCTTTTTTTCCCCAAATGAAATTTAAGAGTAAAGTTGAGCTTATAGGAACTAATACTACCATTTGGATGCCTTTTTCATTGTATCAACCTGTTGCTGATAACCATGCAAAGCCTGCTTAGTTAATTCGCATGTTAACCTGAAGTCTCAATAGGAACAGCTTTGCTTAAATTTATTCTCTTCAACAGTACATATACATGCAATCAAACCTGCAATCCATGTTGTAGCACTGGAATGCAATATTTCTTATACTTCAACTTACCGTGCAGGAGTTATTACAAGTGCACAAGTGCTGGTTGCCCAGTAAGGAAACACGTTGAAAGGGCATCCCATGACCCAAAAGCTGTTATAACTACATACGAGGGTAAACACAATCATGACGTTCCGACTGCCAAGATCAGCGGGTATGCATTTTCAGGACACTCACAGGTGAGTGGAACCTCAAGACCCAAACCAGTAGATAATAGTTTGATTGGCCTAAATATCGGGGTTGAAATTAACCGCGAGAATAGAACTAATGTACAAATCCCAGCATGCTATGGTATTGTAAATGGTGGAGGCTTGAATCTGTATGGAAATAGAGAAAATGGCGTTGAAGCTCATAACGTTCAGTCTCAGCCTATAGACCGTTCTAACCAATGTCCTCAAAATCTTGGAAGAGTAGTTATGGGCCCGCAAAATTGTAAACAGAGTTTTTAGAAAATATATATTATATAGAAGTTAAAAACCATTTTTTTTTTCAGTTGTTTGATCATTGAATTATCTTGCATACAACTTTATGTGCATGTTTCATATGAAGTATTAGACCATATTGGTCAATACAGATGAACAAGATGATAGCCAATGATGACAATTATTCCACCATCAATATTGAAATAACTGTCTTTACTCGGGAATTGCTAGTGGTACATAATTTAGTGTACATAAGGGTATCCACTCCTTCACGTGAGGATAAGACCCACTTAAAGAAAATATTTTTTATTCACATGGGCCTCACCTCCATGTGAGGGGGTGGATACTCTTATGTATACCAAATTATGTACAACTAGAAATATTCCATTCAGATATGGAGGTGCAGAACAGTAGAAGCTGTGTTTAGATACAATAATTAATAGTAAATATAATGATAGGATTATTTAAATCTATCGTAGAAATATAGGAATAAGCTTATTTTATGTTTACATTGCATTAAAGAATAGCACAATACATTCACTGTTTCAAGTTTTTATACGTAGAAGAGTGTTTTTACTTTCTAACCAGTAAAGAACCTCCTCCATGATTGCCATGGTAGAAAACCACCTGAAAAACATAACAAAAAATGAAATGAAAGTTGGGCTTGATGAACTAAACATAAGTTGTTTTATAGGCATATAGGAAATGAGCGTCACTTTATTGATTTCGTCTTCAGTATTTTGAATTTGACAGGAAGAAAGACTTGTTTATAGTTGTGTATTTAAGTGACAACCAAGCAAAAATATTTGACATTGAATAGTGCTATCTACCCTATTGATGTTTAGGATCAGTTTAGTTGTCTATTAAGCCCTTGTTTGACAATCATAATTTTCAAATTCTTTTTCCTACATATTCATTTTCAACAACACATTCACAAAATAAAATATTTTACATGTAAATCCAAACTATATATTCTTTTAAAAATTACTATTCATGACAATTTTTATTTTTTTTAAATAATGATGTCAAAGAGTGGCCAAGTGTTCCTAAAAAATTAGGCATAAAATGAAGAGATATTAAACCATTGTTTGAGCCACATTAAAATTTTCATTTTCATTTTTCTATTCATTTTTTTAATCCCGAGGGGTTGCTCAATTGATCAGACTTTGGGTTTGCTCCTCAATGGTCACCAGTTCGAGTCCCCTTAGAGCCACTAAGGTGAGTATTTGATCGTAAACTTCAGGGGCCCGTGTGATTAGTCGAGGTGCGCATAAGCTAGCCCGGACGTCCACGGTTATTTAAAAAAAAAAATCTTCTATTAATTTTCAATCACATTTTTCAATAAAATAATATTCTCCATCATATCAATAAATTATCTTTTTTTTTCAACCACACATTCTATATTAATCTACTCATCAATCTATTATTTCAAAATATATTCTTCCAAAATAATATGGTTCAAACACACCCTAATCGTGCTTAGATGTCCAATCAAGTAATTAATAGTTAAATTGATGTGAAGCACAAATAGCATTGGGGGAACGAGATCTCAAAAGGAACTATCTTAATTAGTGTTTAAAAATTAATTTTTAAAATAATTCTTTTTAAGGAATAAATCTTCCTAGAAGTACTTTTATAAAATAAATTAAAAAGTAACCTTAATTTTCAAATGCTTCTTTTGATTTTCTAAAAGTCATGTCAAACGAGCGTGGATGACATTAATCTTCGGTATTTCCACTTAATAGTTAATAAAGAACATACCACAACCAGGGCATCGGAAGTAGTACTTCTTATCCCTCAAAACAAGTCCCGAACCTCCACAGACCTTACATTTCCTCTGTGCCACCTGCCATGGTTTTCATATGACAAACAACGCCTTCAATTCCAAAAAATAAAAATAAATGCATGATATGTAAAAGTGTGACTTTAAATAATTTTAATAGATATCACAAAATAATGCAAAGTTTACTTACAATTCTCTTACTAAATTCAATTCCAGCCACCACAAAAGGCGTAACACCAGCTGCACAAATTCAAGCCTACTTTTTATTTTTTATTAAATTACTAATGAAAAATAGAATTCATAATGCTTATATTTATTTATTTATTTAAAATTACCTAGAGCGCCAACCACAATTTGCCAAGTAAGTTCCGCCTGAACCGGGTCTGCGGTGACTGAGTATGAGGCGATGTCACTGACGGCGCGGAGGTTTCTTGAAATTGATCGGAGATTTGCGGCGGCGGCGTTGGGACTGAAATTCAATCCATAATTTTGTGGATGCTTTGTGTTGAAGCCTCTTCTTGATCTGTGCTTTGGACTAGGGAAAGCTTGTATGTGTGTATTGACAAAAATAGTCTGCATCGAGAAGTTCAGATTACCGGAATTTTTCACTGGAGAATCTGAAATTGATAACGTTAACTATCGGAACCGGCCGGTTCACTATTACTTTTATAATTTAAAGCCACGGAGTTGGGACGTTTGTATTTGTCCACGTCGATTTGAATCGCGCCAAAAGCCCAATCCCAGTTTAACGGATAGTGGGCTATCTTTACCTCGGTTTTTTAATGGACTTTAGCAAAACTGGGCCCACCATTATTCACGGGAAAATTACCAAAAACCCTACATCTCAAGATTAATTTTCAAAAAACAAGAGGATTAAAATTTATTTCAGAAATCAAGTGGTAATTACATTTTAATAATTATAATTAATAAAAAATTAATTAAAACTAAATTACATACACCACCCATCCCCCACCATTCATTTCAAACCCC
>CAIGRE010122864.1:0-10564 GCA_903798275.1 Fraxinus angustifolia subsp. syriaca | reverse complement strand
AAATTCAAAATATTTTTTATTTTTTAACAATATATTCCCCAAAAAATCACTAACCCAAAATGGGGTCAAACAGGTGCTCTCGAGTTATATATTGGTCAAATCACAGATTCTGTAGTCATGCCACATATTTCATTGATTTTGGTTGCACTTAATAATGAAATAGCTTGATTCGACAAAAATACAAACTAGATGATCAAATCAAAAGTAAATTAAAATTGAGTGGATAACATAAAATAAACATGTAAATTAATGACAATAAAAATTTCGCTGAAAGTTGGACTCAGTTAGTTTCAGAGACGAGGCGGACGAAAAGGTTAGTTTAATGTTATAAAGGTGATAGAAAATAGAAAAGAATAATGAAAAATGTACATTATAAGATTCACACGTGTTCATTCCATTGGAATTCAAAGGAGTTGGGGCGGAAAAGTGCGCGTTTTTTTTTTTTTAAAAACTATTCAATCATATGTTGTCATGTGACACAATGTAAAAAAATTATGTCAAAAAGATGTGCATGTAGCGTGATTGAATAGAAAATAGGCTAACAATTGGATTTAGAGTTGTACTTCAATATTAGTAGCATACTTGCTTTTTAACTCGAAAAGCTGCCAGCATATGAGGAACACGAGGGGCGGTCAAAAATTGGATCAATCTATTCACGACATAGCTAAGATCAGGTCTGGTAATGGTGAGGTATAATAGCTTATGAATGAGCCGTCTGAAACTCGAAGGATCATCCACCAAATCACCTTCTTCCTGTGAAAGTTTGAGGTTTGGTTCCATTGGTATAGATGCAGGTTTACAGCCCAAATATCCTGCCTCAGAGAGTAATTCCAAAGCATACTTTCGCTAGCAAACTGAAATTCCAACAACAATTCTTGTAACTTCTAGAACCAAATCTCTCATTTTAAAACGGTTGCTAAAAGCTAATTTAAGATCAGTTGTTTCATTGTTGCTTGCAATTATTATGTCGTCAACATAGACCAAAAGTGCTAAAAAAATGGAACCTTGACTCTTGACAAACAAAGAATGATCATTACTTGATTGGACAAAACATGTCTCTATTAAAATAGATGAAAAATTGCTGAACCATTGACAAAAACTTGTCATAAACCATATATGGACTTATGCAACTTGCAAACGGCATTAAGAGGAAGACTCTCCCCCTTTCGACAAGAATAACCTAGTGGAATACTCATATAGACTTCCGTAACAAGATCACCATGAAGAAAATCATTTGTGACATCGAGTTGAGTAAGAGTCCATCTAAAAATTGTAGTCAAAGAAAGTGAAAGCTTAACAATAACGAATTTTGCTACAAGAGAAAAGGTGTCCAAAAAATCTATACCTTCCTATTGTGTGTATCCTTTAGCAACAAGGCGTGCTTTGGATCTCTCCACAGCACCATTGTCTGTAAATTTTATTTTATATACCCATTTGCATCCAACGGGTCGCTTGTTCGATGGGAGTGAGACAATAGACCAAGTACCATTTCCTTCCCAAGGCTTCCAGTTCAACATTCATTACATCACGCCATTCCTGAAACTTAACAGCATATGAAAAAGATTGAGGCTCGATGTGGGCGCTAATGGCTAGAGTAAAGGCATGATGAGAAGGAAAAGGTTTATCATAATGTAGACAGGAAGAAATTGGATACAGATGAGCTGAAGGACTAGGAAGATCATGAAGATGATTTGTGGCCAAAGAACAATGATAATCTGCGAGATATGCTGGTCGCTTTGTGGTGCGAAGTGGACGAGAGACAGATTGTCATGCTTGTGGAAAATCAGATCATAATTGGAGCTATCATTAGATGGTGAGAGAGAAGAGGTCGATTGTGAAGAAGACGGATGAGTATACTCAACAAAGTGTGGTATGACATGAGTAGAAAATAAGTCAAGATGAGCATTATCAGGTTTAGATTGGGCAAAAGGAAATATAGACTTATGGAAAAACGACGTTCCTAGATGTATAAATCCTATTGCTCTCCAGATCAAGTAATTTGTATCCTTTATATCCAAAGGGATATCTTAGAAAAACAGAGGCTCAAGCTCGTGGGGTGAATTTGTGGCGTTGTCTAAGAAGAGTTGATCTATAACATAGACATCCAGAGGAACGAAGATGGGAATATGTGGGTGGCTTGTTATTTAACAACTCAAAAGGACTTTTATTTGATCATAAAGGTGAAGGAGTTCTATTGATCAAATATACATCAGTCAGTACAGATTCATCCCAATAATAGAGAGGAACCTGAGATTGAAAAATAAGAGCTTGGGCTTGTATCCAGGTGGATACCCTTGTAATTTGTAGCAATTGTTATTATGTGCCCGTTAGCCCACAATGTGTACAAACGAGTCTATCTCGTCTAAGTTTAGTCGAAGAAGATGCAGTTGCCATAGGGAGATTTGTCATCGAAGCAGTAGTGACAGAACCTGACGATGAGATCTGAAACGCCAAGGATTTGCTGGGCTAGATCTGGTGCCGATTGTATGTTGTCTCTCCTCCTGAACCACCCAATTAAATACTTTTGAGATTGAAGGTAGAAGGTCATTCATCAAGATTTGACCTCTAATGGTGCCATAGGACTCATTCAAGCCCATCAAGAATTGCATAATGTACACATGTTTCTAATAATCAAGCCAAGCTTTCATGCCTCCACAATGAGAATTGGAATCGACTGATAATTTTTGTATGTGTCCCATAAGATTTTCAATCGGGGTATAATAGGTATTGATGTCAAGGAAAGCCTGACACAACCCCTAAAGTTGTTGTTTAATTTGGAAAATTCTAGGTGTATTACTTTTATGGAATCTGTCGTGTAAATCCGTCCAAACTGCTTGGACGGTATCTAGATAAAGTAGACTATCTGCTATTTCCTTCAAAACAGTGTTAAGTAGCCATGAGCTCACCATACTATTGTAGGGGGACCAAATTCCAGCAAGGATCTCTCCATTCGATGGTTTTGGAATTGATCCATCGACAAAGCCGAGCTTGTGTTTGGCATTGAGTGCCATAACTATTGCTCTACTCCAAGTGTTGTAATTTGGACTAATTCTAGAATGATCTAGCACACCTCAACAAAACTAATTCTAGTTATGTTGGTTATACCATAAAAGGAAAATAAAAAAGATAAAATAATAGTTGGTAATATTGCAAAACACTATTTTCCATGGACTGCATATAAATTGGTTCGGAAACCTTAGCTTTCAATTTCAAGCTTATCCATTCTAGGTAGTACTGAATTGAACAAACAATTTACTAACACTTCAGGTATATCAATACATGTGAAGACTCCTTGCCATAAATACACTTCCATAATGTGTAATTCCAAAAAATAGTTTAATGAACAAGGTCTTCAATCCAATATCAAATTGATTACACTGTGTGCTTAGTTGTAAATGTTTCGTTTTTCTATTGCAAGTGTACAATATCGTAACAAGTAGTATATTGGACATTTGAGTCCAGATTATCATTCCCAAGAAGACTATATTTTAGAATTTATTCAGATTTTTCTAGCTCATAATTGATGAAAACAAACAAAGAATTTTATGTTATTATGAATTTTTGGTTAAAACACTTGTAATTAATTAAAATACATACAAAGATTGATTGAGAATTCAAATAATTGGATGGATACTAGGACTAAACAATTTCACCTAATACGTCTTAATTCAAGTTCAAGAATATAATGTAGTGCTCAATCGAATTCTTATATTGTATTCAATTTACCCCTCTTAAATTCTCATTGGACCTATTTAACTAATTCAATCTCGCATCACTATACGAATAAACTTTAGTTAAACGAAATATTAATTCTAAGAATTCACATAATGATTGCAATATTTAGTATATGGGTCTCTACAGTAATACTAATATACCCGATTTTACTATATGGTCAAAATCTCAAACTCGCCTCTCGATTCGTAAAAAGTTCACAAAATTATCAAATTAGTGATCAAGTTAAATATTCATAGAAAAATCAACATGTGTATAATAAAATAACAAGAATCTTGAATAAAAGAAATTAATGGTCTAAAAAAGATTACATTGTATTTGTTCCACCTAATATGATATTTAGCTACTCATAATGCGAAAAGAAAAAAACAAAATGAGTCGTTATTCAATACATCACATGGTTTTAAATGAAGATGTAGGAAAAATAAATTAATCTTGCACTAAGATCTTCTTCACCTTCCAATCAATACTTCAATACTTGAATTTCTTGATGTTTTTCTCCCTTGAATTACGCTATTCAATCTCTAGTTGTATTCTTTTTTTTCAATGTATGGAACTCCCTAAAAGTCTCTCATTTTTTCTATTTATACTCCCCTACTCGATTTTACAAAATTTGGAGTATTTTTGGGCTTTTTGCGGGCCGAAACAGTGTATCCCTAAAACAAGCAGCGCAACACCTTAAGCACTTGGAAGTAGCGCCTACGCGCTGCGATGCAATTCTGTGTAGCGCCTAGCTGCACTGCATCTCTGTTCACAATGGTGTCTGCTGGTTCCTCACAACGCTTGGGCGACGACTTTTTGTAAAAAAAAAAAATTCATTTCATTCCTACCGCTTGGGTGCTCCGAGTATGGCGCCATTTTGCTACCTCTTTTCCTTGTGTTTGCTCGATTGTTCATTTTAGCACAATTTTTCACCACCTCAACAACCTATAAAATAACATTAACAAACACATTAAAAGCATCTATACTCATAAGATTTAGCCAACAATCAATTTAAAATTGTATAAAACTTGCGAGTAAAAGCACACTCGTCACATATTTTAAGCATTGTACGTCAAAATTTCTGGTGTTGCTGGATATGAAAAATTTGGGCAGACTTGCAATATGTATGCACACTTTTGCATTTAGTATTTATTCTTAAAAGAAAAGTATCTTGAACAATGTTGTAAATTTGCAGCTGATTCATTCAGCATTGTAATTGTTTACATTTTATTATATACTGTAGACTTACTGATATTAGTTTATCATTAAAACCTCTTATTTTTGGTGGTCAGCACACTTCCACTCATTAAAAGTGCATTGCTTCTAAAATTCTCTGACCCCAGTAAATGTATTTGGTTGATTTTGTTCAATCCTAGGACTGCATATTGTAGAATGCAATAAAACTCATCTGTTATATGTCCTTGTAGCTTTGATGAACAGATACTCCACATATCTGGATCTTTGGTTGCTGCCCCATACTGGATCCTTGCATTTTGTTTTTTATTAGCTGGTAACATTTTCAACGATGTGCATGCAAGTATTTTCTGTGTGTAGTTTCTTCCATTTCTAAAGCCAATTCAATTCAATGCATTCTACCTATTCCATATTTTTTTTTTATAAAATCAGTCGAAATGAATCTCCAATATATGTGTTATTAGTGTCATTCTTTAGTGCGACATAGGCGTGCTTTCAAGATATTTCATGTATTTTTAAATATTTTGTAAATTGGAGAATTTTTTGAAAGTGTCTTGGACAAGCTTGTACTTGGTCTTCTTTATAAATTTTTTCCTCCACTGTTCTATGTTTGAGTTTTTAAAGTTCTAACCCCCGAGATCGTCCTAGTTGGATGAGAGAGGCCGTGTAATACCCCGTAACTTCTTTAAAGCGTATCGTGACCTACATATGTGCATACTGTATGAAATTTAGGCCTTCTTGAAAATGTTTAATTTTTCCTTGGGGACAATTTTTCGTTAGTAACTTTATATTTTTCACACGAAATATTTAAAAAAGAAAAAAAGAATTACAGTGTCTTCTTCCCACCAAAACCGAACGGTCCAAATCCAATAGCCATGTCACCACCTTTCGCCATCCGAATTACAAACTAGCAAGACATTTACCCACACTTCTTTTCTTCTTCTTTCTATACCATTTTCAATTACACAGCTCACACAAGTAGAAACCAAAACTTTTCTTACCCAAAGAAATCAAACCACTTGTGCGTTTCAATTAAAACTAATTGAGAAATGGGGGAAATTATGAACATTGCAGCGAAATCTAACTCAAAGCACAAACACATGAAAGATCTGGTTGAAACTCAACGAATGATTTCCTTAATCCACAAACACAAAATGTATGCACAAATTTATACACACAAACTATTGAATTTCTTTACTTTTCACCAATATACAACAGTTAAACAAAGTTAAAAGTGAATTAAAACTATATTCACCTTGATTGTACCACTAGAAACCCTTTGGGCTTCAATATCCGATCAATCTCACCGCAAGATCGCCCAATCTTGCTGATTTAGAAGTCTCATTTGAGGACATCCCACTTAAAATTCATTAGAAAAGAGTGAAAAGTATTTTTTGTCCAAACTTAACAAAAAATTCTCCCCTTTTAGTATTATTTGTGTCAATCTTGTTAAAATAAGAATTACATTGAGATAGGCCCATTATTATTTCGGTTCGGCCCATAAGAGCCTATAAAAGAAGACCCAGTTATTTATAACCTAGGGCTCAAGACTCGATCGCCGGTGAAGTAGACGAACAGCCTGTTATCGACACTGCTCAGTGGCTGAGGCGGCTGCGTTACTAGGCGTAAATCTTTTAATCCAACACCGTAATTTTCTATCGGCGCCTCTCTGCGTGCGTTTTTTACTCTATGCTTCATATATTGTAATTGAATGACTTAGGGTTATGCCTTGAATTTTAAAGGAAAATGGCGGAGAAGGCAGTGACTATCAGAACTAGGAAGTTTATGACCAATCGACTCCTCTCCAGGAAACAATTTGTAAGGACTGGATAATTGTATTTATTTGAATTATAGTATTTTTGTTGGTTTTATTCACTTTGTGAACTTATCCTTCAATTAATATTTGTTATTTATGGGTTTATTTGGTAGATCATTGATGTGCTACATCCAGGGCGACCCAATGTTTCCAAGGTTTGATCCTTTACAATATAAGAAATTCTATTGCATTTTTTATTTTATTTTTTGCAATATTTTAGTCCATAAGAGCATAACTTCAAGACGCATGCAGGAATACGTTGTGCAGTTTCTAGAGTAGATTATATTTTCTCCTTGTATGATCTTATTTCATGTTTTAACCAAAATATTTTCTTTTTAGAGCTATACCACGTGTGAACTAGCAATAATGGAATGATGGGAAATAGAGTAAACGAGTAATCATAAATGTTTATAGATTCAAAAAAGAAGCTGGTGTATGGTGATTTTTTTCTTAACTAGTCTCAAGTTCTCTCGTTGTTAAATTCAAGCTTTATGCTCCATATTTTTCTTTTACAGTAAATTCTGAGATGAAGTGTTCGTCCCCCTTCAATTTTACGAACTCGAGCAATTATTATATGATTTTGTTGTGGATAGAAGTATACAACTTTATATCTTACCTATTTATCTTGTTACTGTAGGCTGAACTAAAGGAGAAATTGGCGAGGATGTACGAGGTTAAAGACCCCAATGCTATTTTTGTGTTCAAATTCAGGACTCACTTTGGTGGAGGCAAATCTACTGGTTTTGGCTTGATCTATGATTCTGTTGAGAATGCTAAGAAATATGAGCCAAAGTATAGACTCATCAGGGTAATTCCTCACCCTATGCAACTATTAATGTAGTCTTTTACAAATCATATGAAGTGCCTTTTGCTATTTACTTATGGATATTTAGAGTCAAATTGTTAGCAGTTCTTGGCTTGTCTTTTTTATGATGAAGGTTTTGCTTAACTAGGACTGTGGGGGGGAATGTGAAATATGTATACTTGATTGTAGATAGTTATTTTGTTTTATTTCTGGGCTTCTATTGTTGAGATGGTCAATAACAAGTCACTAAATTAAGCTTTATGACAGCATAGAATCATTTTGTGTAATATGTTCCTCTGTAAGTTGTAATACCCATGTTTACATTGCCTGGGCAGTTGTTTTTACTGCACATCATTTAGTAGATAGACACGAAACATGTGTGCCTTCACCCAAAATTGTATTTGTTTTTGAACTTCATTCTTCTCCCTACTCAGTAGCTCTTTTATTAGTGTGCTAACTTTATAATATTTTTTTTTCTTTAATGTATATTTGTAGAAAAGGCAAAAACTTCCTGTTAGTGAAATATTTTTATATTGCCTCCAATAACTTGGTCATTCTGGGTCTGTGTTCTATGATGGTTGATTTGCTCCTCTCTAAAATCTTAAAATATCATAGCCTTTGTATGCAGAATGGTCTTGATACCAAGGTTGAGAAGTCTAGGAAGCAGCTGAAGGAGAGGAAGAATAGGGCTAAGAAGATCCGTGGAGTAAAGAAGGTAAGAGTCCATGTCGCTCTGAGAGATTCTGCGAATTATGTTTGTAAAACTGAAAACACATGCAAGGGTTCTTCACACTATTTGGTCTAAGTTGAAGTTATAATTTACACGAAAATACCCTAAAGCTAACTTATTCACGAAGAACTTGTGTGTTAAGAAAAGCAGAGAGGTAGCTTTTCAAGCACTTGAAGACTCGAAGAAAAGAGATTGGAAGACATTGCCTTGTCTTAATATAACCTTTATGACAATTTTGATCACATGATATTCTTATGTTATCTGCTTTTGTTATGCAGACAAAGGCTGGAGATGCGGCCAAGGCTGGGAAGAAGAAATAAGTATCTAGGATTTCGTGCCTTCCCAGTTGATGAATTACACGGGAAGAGCACTGTCTTTGCAGTGGAGTTTCTGTACCATCGGCTATTCTTAATGTACTTTAGTCTAATTTAAAATTTTCTTAATGTTGAATTGTTATAAATTTTGTGGGATGTTTCAGTCAGATTCTAATCAAGTCTTGTCTCGATTATATAGCTTACACAAGAGTTGATGAGTTCAGCTTTGCATTGTTATGATCTCTTTGTTTACAGGTTGAACGTGTAGTACTATGAGGAACTGGATTTAAATAACCTCTTTGTATTCAAATTGGAGATGGTAATGCTATGGAAAACCTAATTGAAAAACTTGGAACTTTTTTTTTGTATTTTTAATCTTAGTGGACTCTATTTGGATTTCAATTTTAATGGCCTGTTTTAAGTAGGCTTAATAACAGAAAACCCTCGTAAACGTTTTGCGGAAAGCTCCCTTACTTTTTTGGAAATAACAGAAAATGTTCTTGTTCGAAACATTAAGTGCGGAATATGACTGAAAATCTCCCTACAGTATGTGCCGTTCATAATCTCAAATTTTTAACTTTGTTTCTTCACTTCACATCATTTCATAATGCTCAAAAATTAGCAACCGTGTCGGAATGGGTGCTAGGCATGAAGCTAATATCGTGCCCTAGATTCATCACAAAGATGGAAAATAAAAGCAACCGTATTTTAAGTTTCCTTTGTGATTCTTCCAGTGATGGTTTGAAAAATTCATCTTCCTCTAAAGAAAAATGTATTTCTTCTTGTCTTCTATATGTGCGTGCTTCCGTCGTGTATGAAGGGCTTTGAGCGTGTTGCTTTCTTTTCATTCAAGGGGGATGGGGGATTGAGTGAGAGAAAGATGGAGATCCTGAAGTATAACGAAAGTTGAAAAGACATACAGCAACCAAATAGCCCAACTCAACTCATTCTTCAGCAGTCAGATCTTAGGCAGTTCAAGTAACTTCTTCTCTGGATGCTTCGTGTCCAAAGCATAAAATGGCACTGCAAGAAATAGAAAGATGAGGACTACTCTCATGTGGTAATGAGCGCATGTGACTGGTCCTGCCACCACTTTCAAAAGATTAGCTGAACCCACAATTTTTGAGCCACAATCCATTCCATAATTTCACGAGCTATGGAGGTTATTGAAAAAGGACCATCTACTCTGTAATATTTAAACGTGTTATTTAGTCCCACTAGGGTTGTAATCAAAGTTTATGGAGGTGACATTAAATGATAAGTACAATTAAATGACTCATTTAATTCCACCTTTCATTTAACTTATCACCTAATATAGCATAAACTGGAGTTAAAACCCCAATAGAGATAAATAACATTACTCTAATATTTAGCTAAAATTATTCCTTTGGTGAGAAAAATTATCCCCGTATTGCCCAACTAACAGCTAATATTTTACTAGGATGAAGTGGGGGTGGTGAAGAAGATGGTGGTGGGACTGGATGGGATGGGATGTGGTTGAAATAAAAGTTTTAAAGGTTTGAGATTATTGACGGAAGATATAAAAAATTTGGGTATAATCTCCACAAAAAAATAAAAATTCCTTTTTAATTTTGGTAATGGACGGTGGGGGAGTTTTCAACACCTAAAAGGTTGTATTCTGCACCAAAGGACTCAAATGGGAACCTTTTGTGCTATTTTCATTACGTAGGCAATTTTCCCACAAAATGTCAAATAGGTAGGAGGATTTCATGCTATTAAGCCCTACAAGTAACTTGTTGAGATGGTTATGTTCTAAAGCTCTTTCAAATCTATTCTGTTCAGGTATTTTAGGTGCTTGTACTATAAACTAGGTCCCTATTTGAAGATCATTATTATGTAAAAATGATATTTTAAATAGTGAATTTTTGAAGAATGTGTGGCTATAAAGGTGGGGAAAGAAATTTCAGTTTGCGTGCAAAATATTTTGTTATGTAAATGTATCGTTAAAAATGAGTATACGAAATAAATTA